>LKNJ01003683.1:0-41859 GCA_002120245.1 Maccullochella peelii | reverse complement strand
GACCGGCGTCTCGAGCCGAGTTGCCGCGTGGGGACGAGCACATCCGAGGAGGCCCAAAAGCTCCAGAACGGGCCCACACGAGAAATGTCTCCCTCCTCCCTTCCGGAGAGACGTCTGCCTCTCCTTCAATAATCATGATAAGTAACCTAAAACATTCCACTCTGCTTCTTAATAAGCTCTCAGCTGCTGAACGATGCATTAAGGTGATTTCACTGGTCAGTGTTAAAGCTATCCACTTAGTGATCCCCTGTGTTTGCTCGAGTTAACACAACTTGCCAACTAATCATTCACTGCGTCATCCAGTATACAATGGTCTTCATTTCATGTATTAATTGTCTGTCGTTGTATTCAGAATTTCATTCATACATTTATTAATTGTTCATCACTGTGTATTCATTTGATTTGATCTTTAGTTCTTTCCAAGCTTATTTAGTTTATTTGTTTCATTTATCTTATTGTGTATGGTTATGACATTATTTTGATCCCGCGCATATTGATTCATTTTTGGTTGCATTTATTCATTTATTTGTCTGTCTGGCTTTTATCCCAAAGGTGGTTACTATTAACTGTGCGTCGTGCACGCAGGGATTTTCAGTGTTTTCAGATTTTTGCAGAAAATGTATGGTTTGTGCAGCTAACAATGCCTCAGGGGCTATTCGTATGCCACCTGTAGGCCATCCACCACCAGACAAACTGTTCAGTCATTTTATGATGGATTTCATTGAACTAACACCATGTGAATGAAATGTCTTGTTATTGTTGACATCTTCAGTAAATGGGTTGAAGTTTTTCCATCTGCCAAACAGGATGCCAGCGCAGTGGCTAAGGCGCTACTAACTGAAATTATTCTTAGGTGGGGCATTACAAACGTCATCAGCAACGACTACGGATCAGGATTGGTAAGCAAAGCCCTGTCAGAAGTTTCACACTATTTGGGTTTTGATATTCACAGGTGAAAAGTGCCTTGCCATCTGCAGCCACAGCGATTCTCCACAACCTGAAACCAGGAGACTGGGTCCTCGTTAAAGACCACAGGAGACACCACTAGAAACAGAGACGATACCACAGTCCATTCCAAGTGTTGCTGTCCACTGAGACAGCTGTAAAGGTCACAGGAAAGGCTACTTGGGTCCACGCCAGCCATTGTAAATGCGTCTCAGGACCAGACGATGACGCGGGGCCCTCCACTCACCTGCTGGACCAGCTGACCAATGCACACAACACATCTAAGTCACCACAATGCGCTGAAGACTCTACAGGAGTGTGCTTCTAAGGTGACCAACACAACAATTCCGTGACCATCACGAGCGAGGGTGAAATAGCGCCCTCCTCCAACAAGTAGCGTGCCAAGCTACCCTCTGAAACTGTGCTGACTCTGGAATCCTCACCTGACTAGCACAGTTGGGGAGACAGGGGAGGGCTGCGTTTAGAGCTCTGCTTGCCCTCGTAGCCTCTCAAACTGCAAGAAAACTGTGCTCTTTGGGTGTGGAGGAGAGTGACTTCACTGGTGAATGATGGCGCCACCGGCTGAGAGACACTGACCATGGCACCCCTTCAGGCAAACAGGATGCGGCCTGAGGGGTGACCTGGGCTTCATTGTGTTCTTGACTGTCTTCATAGTGATCCCTATCATCAGTACGCATGAGCAGCCAGAAAGCCACACAAATTCTGCAGCCAGCCAGGCTGGTAATTTCACTCATCCCCAATAACACGTCACCAGACGGTTCATTCACAAGGTCATTGACTGGACTAGAGACACTCGCTAAGGAACTGAAAGAAAATGCTGGAACAGACACATGGATGATGGACTGGTTTGATTCAATATTTGGAAAAATGGAAATCAATTATTTTGACTGTGATATCTGTACTAATTTTCACTTTGATGTTGTTTGCCCTGTTAGGATGTTTTATTCCTTGTATCAGAGGTCTCATTGTCAGATGCATTGACAAGTCAGTCACACACCAAATGGCTTCCCTGACAGACAAACATCCATTGGCTGCAGCTGGGTCAGGTGAGCAAGCCTGCCCAGACTAGGGACCCCCTTTTCAGGGTTGCAGCTTAGACACAGACAGTCACAGTGAAGACCAGGACAACACTGATGAATGTTTTTGTTAAATTGTTGCTTTTGCCCACATTTGCTCATCCACACTAGAATGTCTATGTTCTACAAAAACAGCAGAAACAGAAAATTAGTGATGCGGTTGCTTAAACATGAAAATGACAAATTTTATATGTACTTTGTGGCCATAGAATGGCCAAAGGGGGAATTGTAAGGGCAAAATGTATCATTATGAGTGTTTTATGGTATTTTATTATTTTCCTGTGTTATAATTTCATCTGACTAACACATTGGTATTTTGGTACATTTGATTCTGAACATGTTAGGATCCATGGACTTTGTCTGGTTTTGTTTTTTGTTGGTGTTTTGTTTAGGGCTTTATTTTGAAGTCATGTCTTGTGTTTCTTCTGTGTTCCTGCTTCCTGGTGCCTCTGCCCTTGATTAGGTTCACCTGCTCCCCATTACTCATCTGTCTCTAGTTTCCTCGTCAGCTCCACCCTTTATATGCCTGTGTGTTCCTTTGTGTCTTGTCGGATCATTTCCTACTGTTAGATGTTTCCCTGCTCTGTGTTCCTAGTGCTTTGTACTTCGCACTTCGCTCCGTGTCCTGTGAATTTTGGTCACCTTGTTTGTTTTGGATTACCTCCTGTTGGACTATTTACATGTTCCCAGCTTTTGGATTTATTTGTGTTCCTGTGTTTTGGACTTCCCTGCGTTACATAACTGTCTGCCTGCCATCTCCACCAGTAAGTTCAATTAACCTGTTGTTTTACTTCAACCTCTGAGTAATGTCTGCGTTTGGGTCCACCTCCTATCATCCCGTAACCCCTCACCCCAACCGATACCTCGAAGCCACGCAACCTAACAGAATGATCCGACCAAATTGGGATCCAGCAGATGATTACTTTGAGGATTGGGAAGACAAACCCTCTGATTATTTTTAAGTCTGACGCCTTGAATTCTGATCGTCATTCTGAGAACTGGAGTTCAGCCTCAAGTCCACGTCCCGCTGCCGAGAGGGCAGCCCCAAGTCCACGTCCCGCTGCCAAGACGGCATCCTCCAGTTTTCATGTTGCTGCTAAGGGAGCAGCAACTAGCTCCGGTTCCGTGGCCCAGACGGCAGCCTGCTGGTCTCATCCAGCCGCAGCAGGCTCCTGGTCTCGAGCAGCCGCCGTCCCCTGGTTCCGTCCAACCCTCACCAGAGATGGACCCAGGAAGCGAGGACTGGAAGGACTTGCTGGACTTCATGGTCACCCTCCAGCACCTCCAGACCTTATGGAAGATGAACAAGTCTGACGGGTTCCGTGAGACCACACTCTCTATGGCTTTGGAGAGGGTGCTGCTTTTGAACCTTTGACTGGGGAATTTTTGCTCCCATTGATCACAGACTTGTTTCTGTCCTCCGAGTTGCCAGAGCCCCAGCCTTCGCCTCCAGAGTCGCCAGTGCCTGTCCAGCTGCATCAGGCTCCTCCAGTGCCTGAGCTGCAGTCGCTGCCAGAGCCTCTGCTGTCCTAGCCCCTGCCTCTGCCTCCAGAGCACCTGCCTAATTAATTAATTGAACCCACAAAAGACAACTGTTTTTTTGAATCATCTTATTTGTTCACTTCTCCACAAGGGAAATCAGAATTTCCACCACACTGGCAACACCTCCTGATCCTAATGTAACTCC
Source organism: Maccullochella peelii (assembly GCA_002120245.1). Lineage (NCBI taxonomy): Eukaryota > Metazoa > Chordata > Actinopteri > Centrarchiformes > Percichthyidae > Maccullochella > Maccullochella peelii. Next base: position 38,130 of record LKNJ01003683.1, on the reverse strand, counting down.
AAAACAATTTGTGGCACATTCTACTCTGATCCATTTATTGATAACTTGTCAGACTGGATGGAAGCACAATATCCATGGATAGATAATCCTTACCCGCGCAAAGGCGCATTTGACAATTTCCAAATTAAACAGATGACTAGGATGGTAAATGAAAACAAATACTGCATGTCCCTTCGTGATTGTAGGTGATAATGTCGTGACTAAGCCGCCATGCTTGTTTGATATGTTGACCAAATACTCGTGAAAACCCTGCAGCTTTTGTGTCATATCTTAAACAAACCACTCAATATCACCAGTACAATGGCAAAGACAACAGGTTCATTATTCTCAAACTGCTCCTTGAACTGCCTGAGACAGAGTTGGTTGCTGGTGTTGATATCTTACTCTAATGATTATGCTGCAAAAGCGATAGATCACATTTGGAACAAAGATCTGACACAGTTCTGGAAAGACCTGACAGAATTCCTGCTCAAAATGAACAAACCCAAAAAAGATATGACACGTTTCAAACTGAGATCTGATGACTCCACTGGTGCTTTTGTGATGAGATTTAAGAAAACTTGGACTGAGATGGCTTGCATTCCACTGACTGATGAGTTGTCTGGAATGTTTATTTCCACATGTCTAACTAACATGCATTCACCAAAAGCACAAATTTGCAAAATGTTGGGTCAAGACTTGTATAAATTGAATGTGGAAGGATTTTGTGAAGAGTTTGTGAGAGAGAAAGAGGCTAATGATACATGATGCTTGCTCAAGCTTCCCACACTGACTGGCAGCAATAAGATGGTGCCCAGCAGTGTGGTTGGAAGGGAGGAGCTAATGGCCGTGGTAAAGGAACCTAACAGAAGAGTGGCTACAGAGGCACATATCAGCAGGAGCGGGGCAGAGTAGCTAGGTTGTGTCTTGTGATGATCATCATATTAGCTTTAATCATCAGAGTTGCCATCATTCCTCATTCACCTGTCAATTTGTTGGGAAGAAATTTGTTGTTCAAGTTTGGATGTTCATTGTCATTATCAAGGAGGGGATTTTGTATGTAAGTATGCCATCAGAAACATGTGCAACAAGTTCTATATTTTTTCACAAACACACATATACAGTGAATCACACACATGACACTGCAGCTTTAAATCCGACTGCAGAACAACATGCCAGCCTACAGAACATGGTGTCAGCTCTTAAGTCCAGATAAGTACTGGCCTGTTGAAAGAAATGCTTCTCAGGTGTTCACCACAGACTCACCTACGCAGGAAGAAAATACATACATTGACAAATTGATTTTCTATCCTGACATGGTTTGGGCATCTACAGTTGACCAAACTGCTTTTGTTATTGTAGCACGGCTGGTGCTATGGGGCTCGTCAGCGTAAGGACACACACACACACACACACACTTACACACACACACACACACACACACACACACACACACACACACACTTTGAACCAGCCGGAGAGCGGATCACACACACTTTATTCGACTTTCAAGCAGAGGTAAGTATAACAGGGCCGATGTCTCTCCCGCGGACCTGCGTCGGTGTCTTCCTGAACTGCATGGACTCCCCGTGCTCTGCTCTCCTCTGGTCTCCGGCAGCGATCTCTCTCCCTCTGCAGGCGACGCTACTATAAGCACAAGATGTAATTACTCAATTGTAATTGCTCAATCACCTACTGCCCAGTGTGCACTTGCTGCCACACTATGCCACTCCCCCCCCTTCCCTCTCCTTTGCAGCTGAACTACCTCAACCACACCCCACCACCACAGTTATCAATGTCAGTTGGTCACTCACATCACCCATCAGCCCACCATTATGTGTTAGTGTGCAAACAACATCTGCACCTACACCACCATACATTTCACCAAGCATCACATTGGGCCCAACACAGCACTGACACAGGATACATTAATTGTACTCCTTATCAAGCATTTCTCAAGCACAACTGCAAACCAGTGTACATTAAGCAGTATCAACTGTCTGCTGAAAGGAAGCAGGCTTGGCACTAATTGCTGATGCATTGCTGGAACAAAAGGTGATTGTACCAACTACATCACCATTTAACATACCTGTTAATCCTGTGCCTAAGCCAAATAATGCAGAGTGGAGATTTACTCAGGATCCCAGAGCAATCAATGATTCAAGACACTCAGCCACTCTTTGCTTTTACCTTTAAATGAAGGCAGTACACATTCATAAGACTGCCCAAAGGACTAATTGACTCCCCTGCAGCTTTTGCTGCTGTAGTTAGAGCAACATTAGCTAGCTTTGCACCACCTCCATGTTTTACTCTTATTCAATGTGACTTGTTACTCACTGCTGAAACACAAGAACTGTGTGAGAAAGCCTAACTGATGCTGCTGCAACATCTGGCTAAGTATGGACACACATTTTCATGGTCGAAACTGCAATGGTGTAAACAGGAAGTGCAGTATTTGAGATTCATACTGTCTAAGGGACAACGCATTTTGTCTACTGATTCCCTGATAAAGGAAATGCCTCCACCTGAAATTCCAAAGGCTATGATGAGTTTCCTTGGCTTCATTAACTATTGCAGGCAATGGATTCCTGATTGCTCCTATCATGACAAAATCTTAAGACTGTTTGGTCCACAGACATGATGCACTCCTTTACAGTACTGAAAGATGCCTTGTGCGGTTCTCCAGCACTTGGCTTGCCTGGTTACAACCTCCCTTTTCTTCTATATGTCTCAGAGGATGGACACACCACTGCTGCTGTATTCGCACAAGAACATGGAGGAGGGTACATGCCTGCTGTCTAAGACACTGCCAGTTGTGTCGATAATGAAACACCAGATTATGTATGTGAGCCATGCAGTTTTTGTTCAGCACAGTCATTCATAATTTGTGTAGACCAGAATTGTTACATACAAACTCACCAAAAGTTTACCAAAATCATGAGCTACGCCAAATGCATAGCGTGAGTCAGTATAAATAGTTACAATTTGTCCAGCCACGTGTGTACACGCCATGGTAAGAGCAATTCATTCAGGTGCTTGAGCTGAGTTATGTGGAAGTGAGTGATCTATAACCCAATCTGGTAGTTCACACACGGAGTAACCACACTGGTACATATAGTCACTAGGTTTGGAGCAAGAGTCATCAACAAAAATCACTCTGCCATCTTCAAAAGGAGTGGCAGACAAATTAGTTCTAAGATGAAGAATTTGAGACAATTTCGTGCATACAGTCATTCTCACAGCTATCTGGTAACAGATCTTCTCCATGCTGTAACATTACCTGCTAAATTGGCTATAGTTAAAACAACGGGGCATTGTTCATCAGGCACTGAGGTGGTGAGAGGTAATGCTTTTGCAGACAAAGTGGTAAATATGCTGCAGACAATTACTCTCATCCTCCTTTTCTGGCTGAGCAACAGGTGTCAATGTTCTCCATGTTTCAGGCAGGTTATTTATAACATACTATTGATCTCAAAATACTGCAGTCTCAAGCACAGAAGACAGATATTGAATATTCTCATTCTAAAGGTGGCTTATTTTGTTGCTCAGAAGGCAGGTTAGCCTTACCTCAGTGTATTTTGTCTGTTCTTGTCCACCATTTTCATGGTGTTTCTCATGTTGGACAGAGGTATAATAGGGCATACAAAACAGCATTTTTGTATTCCAAAAGTTTTAACAACAGTAAAGCTTATCTTGTCATAATGTCTAACCTGTGATAGAGTAAATGTAACAAGACAGCCAGTGTCACGTGACTCTCTACCATCACTTGATGGTCCATTAGTTTGCAATTGCAGCCCAGCTCTTAACTGTGCATAGAGAGAAACTTTGATGATATTATAATATGATGAATTAATAAACATACATATAAATAAAATCAAAAGAAATATTAAATCTGAATTGCATGCTTTCTCAAATAATGTATGACCGCATTCATCTGCATTGTCTGACAAAAATCTGACAATTCTATGGTGTCTCCATAAATTATGCAAATTCTCAGAATATTATCATGAAAACTTGTTTGAAAACTGCCTTAATATATGGATGGACACTCGATATTCTACACACCAGTGGCTGTCTTTGTCAAAATGGGAAAAAGCCTTTACCACTGCTTTACTCATTTATACTTACTTTTAATTACTTTTACTACTAATTGTTTATACATACTCTTTGTTTACTTCTTTACTTGCTTAAACTGACATCTATTTACAGGCCAGACCCATTCAGTACCACTTGCAGACCTAGTTTTTTTGCATGCAATGATAATGTGGTTACAGTGTGTTTATAGAGTATTCCTGATAATAGGGAACTGCAATTATCCAGCCTAGAAGTAACAAATGCGTGGACTAGTTTTTCTGCGTATTTTTAAGACGGGATGAGAGATTGTGTGCATACGAGCAAGAGAGAGGGAGCGTGCATTTGGACAGAAGTGGAGACACGAAACAATTATCTAGCATAATGTAACTCTGTATAATTCTCAGGTTTATCAGTGCATTAACCACACTGCAGACTGGAGTTTCTGTTAACAGTGACAAGCAGAGTGACAGCTGTCTCAGCGCGGGTTGAATGCGCATTGGTAGATCCACGATATGCTTGTCACCTGCAAGAAATGGCTGTATCCTCACTGCCCTGCGTTATTATAAACTATGATGAACTGGTCATGGGCCATATCTCTTGCCCGCATGCATGCACTGTCACTCACTTCCTTCCTTCTTCTCCTTTCAGTTTTCATGCTTGACTTCAGTGTTCTTGGCAGCATAGTTGCTGTGGCTGCTTTGACATACAGTATGTTGGTTTTCAAGTTTTTTGTCTGTTGTGTAAAATGTTCTAAAAATTTAGTTAAATGTTGTTAATAATTAGAAATTATCCTGGCCATTCAAATTAATGGAAAAATCATGAATGTTGTACAGAATTTTAGTATGACCTTATTACACAGACTGACTAAAAGCATCCCTGCCCTCATCCTTGAAGTATTTTGGTTTAGTTTTGTCTGCGTCTGTTTGTTAACCTCAATGAACTGAAGTCAACGTCGAGTTCTGCGCATTGCTTTTGACACAGGGGGATGACTGGGGCAGACCAAACTGGCCCAGCCACGCAGTCGAGAGAGCATCACTGTGGGGAAATGGTGGAGCGACGTGGGAAAGTCAGGCTCATCCAGGTTTCCTGTAGGGCCTGCATCCTTTTCTAACTGATTGACAGCCGAAGGCATTTCTCTTATGTATTGCCTGTTAGTCTAAGACACAAGGCTTAGCAGTAATTAAATCCCCTAGACCTAAAATATTTTACCAGTACTACCTGTGCCGTGCCATTATGTTGGGAAGTAATTTTGAGACAGTGCATCATCAAATTAAAGGCAGTGAAATCAGGATACAAATAACAGTACAAATTTCTTCCATGGTGCAGTGCCATTTCTGCATAAAGGAAACGGTGTGCACAAGGCAGCAAGTTAGAAGTTATGGAAATATGGGCCACCTCTAAGACGGGGCATAATAGCAAGACATATAGTAGCTCTGATTTTTTCAAACAGTTAACAGTCAATATTCTTTAGTCAGTTACTGGTAGTGGACCACTACCACTCAACATACAATAGGTTCAACCACAAGTCCATGAAGTGATGTCCATTCATCTCAGTAGGCCTGATGTCCTTGCTGACTCTATAGCAGAAAGCTGAACTTCACTCATATGGCACAACATCAGTGCTGCTTTGTTCGTACTGTTACTCAGGGCATAATAATTATGATTATAAATATTACCTTCACAACATGATTACATATGACATTAGCACCAAGTCGATTTGAAGGCAGAGTGCAGCTGCTGGACAAGTAGCAATGTTATAGTATGATAATATCAGACTCCTAATGTACTGTATACAACTGGTAACAGTCAAGCAGTCATGCATATAGTAACCACTGTCACTGCCCGATCCGTACTGGAGACCTGATTTGTTCTGTGCATGGGCGAAAATAATAATTTCGTTGGGCGGTTTGGGATATGTGGGATGTATGGCAGGAATCGCTCCACCACAACCCCCATCACACTGTCCATTTTTCTGTGAGCCCATGATGTCTACAGTCAGATATGACACCCTGCCACCTGACCGGTATGAGGTGTCAAATGATTCAGCCAACTAAGGTCAAACACCTCTCTAGCGCCTACTTAAGACGTCTAAGATCTGACCAAACCTCTGAACGCACGGCAACAATTTACATGCATGGAGACACAGGCGTTACACACATCACGTAGGTGTCTAGGTATACACGAACTTTAGCCGTAGCAGGTACGCAGTGAAGGTACTGTGCGTTAGTTGGCTGAATCATTTGACACCTCAGACAGGTGTCACTCAACACACACGCATGTGAGTGTGCTTTGTCTGTGTTCCACAAAAACCAGTAAGTTCACCTCTCCATCACTTATTCATTTTGAAATGTCTCTCTTCCTTCTCCTTTCTTCTTTTACACTCCAGCCTTCTGAAATGAAGGAGGGAGTGTTAGGAATTGTGGATGCTAGGTGATATCTATTAGGATGAGGTGTAACGGGGTTGTAGGTGTTGGACCCAAACGCAGACATACTCAGAGGTAGAAGTGGAAGCAAGGTTTATTGATCCTGATTATGGTCGAGGGCATGTAGACAGGTATATGAAAACAGGTAAGTCCAAAACACAGGAATTCGTAATGTCCGGGTGAACAGAAGAAATCCAACATAAAACAGTTTAGAAACAGGAGAGCATGGGAAGTCCAGGAGAACAGGGGAAGTCCAGGAGAACAGAAAACTTCTTACGTGGACTGTGGAATGAGTCTAGATGTGAGTGTTACGGGATCTAATCAGGCAAAGAGTCCAGTAGAAGGGAATCCAGGAACAAAGAATATGGCACATGGAACATGAAAACACCAACTAACAGTGGCAACAGCATGGGAGACAATGACCCAACAAAGCACAAAGAGAAGGGACAGGCATAAATAGGCAAAGACTAACGAGGGAAAACAGAAACAGGTGAGTAATGGGGAACAGGTGAACATAATCAAGGGCTGAGACAGGAGGACAAGAACACACAGGAAACATGAAACAAGACCTTTCAAAATAATACCTGAACCTTGACCAAAACATAACCAAAACCAAGCAAATACCATAGATCCTAACAGGGAGATGCTGTCTGCTTTTTGAAGCCAAAGCAGGCAGCTAACATCCCTTACGGATGGAGAAAGTGAGGGAAAGGGGGTATATACTGTATAGGAATGGAGAGAGGACAATGAAGAGTTAAAGCTGTGTGAGATAAGGGGGAGGCTACACGTAGAGGGAATAGTGAGACAGAATAAGGGAGACAACGAGAGAAAGGAATGGGGCGTTTATTTTGGCTCACAAATAGCCAATTCATAACTGGTGCCTCCTGTCTGCTTACAGTGTAAATTAGGCCTGAACAGCACTGAATTCTTCCACTACAGGCTGTAAACTAGCAAAGCTTACTATAAAGCTTATGAATATACTTCCTGTCTTAAAGTCCAATATATATATCATACATATCTGCTCTGTAAATCACCTGTCCTGTGTTCGATTTTGAGAAAAAATCAGGAACCAAAAGGGAGAAATTTATATATTTATTTGGTATCAATATTTTTTCCCTTCTTGGAAAACTCAAGATAGCGGCAGCGTATGGCGACATAATGCTGCTCTTGCTGTTGGTTTCATTGTTGGTATGCCCTGTGTCTGAGGATTGAACGAGTGGACTGTTTGTTAAAATATGAAAGACCAGAACTACTGCACATTTGGGACAAAATGCAACCACTGAAGCTGCTCTCGTCATGCTCACCAGAGCTAGTGACTCTTTGTGCCAATCCTTCCAGTGGATGTTGAGATATTTCACAGGATAGATGAAACGTTTGACCTGCTGGTGGAGCTAGAGGAAAAATCAGGGGATCCCCAAAGTCATTAGGATTCATCCTCTGGGTGACCATGGATGCTTGTACAAAGTTTTATGGTAATCCATCAAGTAGATGTGACTTCCTCTTGTCTTCCTAATATTCATAGCAATCCATCCAATAGTTTGGGTTAAAATGGTGGACTGACATTGTCAACCATAGGGCCACAGTGCTAGCGTGGCAAAAAACAATGAGCACCACTGTTGCACTTGATGACATGTTCTTTCATTACTATGTCCACACACACTGTATCCCACATTCACTGTTCTGCTGCCCCAAATACTCACTAGAGCACCAAGTGTGGATTAATCTGTGGCTGTAGTTAACAAAAACACCATTTATTCTTATTCAAGTAACATTTTATACAAAACTACTGTGCCCAACTGTTTTAGGAAAATAAATTGGACCTCAAAATTAAAGCATATATTGGTGACCTGCCAATAGACAGGGCTGAGAAGTCAAAACGTAGACCTACTCAGAAACAGACTAACACATTGTTGATTATGTCTTTTCATGGGATTTGTTTAATAATGCCAACCTTACCCATTAAAAAGGTACCATGAGATGATATCAATACTTCCTTAATCTATTTCTTTTGGTTTGATTTAAAAGGACAGAAAGAACAAAAGATATTAAGATAACTTTACTGGACTTTACAGTTACACCCACAAGTAAGCGTGTTTAGTTTTCTAGGTAGTTTAAGAGCCTGTTCTTGGATCTTTATTTTCAAAAATGATTTCTCTTAAACAACCTACATCTTCTTTCCATACTTGGGTCTATTATTCATATTAATGATGGTACATTTTTACTAGTTTAGTTAATTACTGAGATCTCAGAGCATGACAGCGACAGTACAACAGAGTCCTAACAGGGGACAGAACATGAGCAGTTAGATGACCCTGGTTGTAGGGCTGGGCGATATGGCCAAAAATGTTATCATGAAAAAAATATTCATATCAGTCGATATCGATAATTATCATGAAAAAAAAGTTTCAAAAGGCTGATTTTTGCTCCTGAGTGAAAGTTGAAGAAACCATATGGTTAATTGTGGTTTTAAACAATTTTTTTTTGTCAGAACCCTTTGTACTGACAGTTTGAAAATGTTTGTTTTATTTTTCTCTTAAGGCACGGTGCTGGAAAATGCTGATACAATAGTTTGCTGCTGGGTAGTCGCTCTTACTGTCCCGGTGCTTGTCGAGGGTCCACTAACAACACTCGTTTGAGACTATAATTTCTTACTTTTTGACGTGTTCTAACGGGTGATGTTGTTTCAAATGATGAAACAGGTTTGTGGTGTTTTCCCGTCTTAGCTGTCTGTTTTTGTCGGACTGCAAATAGCCAAAATACCTCTAAACAACTGAAGTTGAGTGGCCTTTCCTGTTAATGGTGGCTTCGTCCTGCTTCGAGCTGGTCATTGGAGACGTGTTTTCTCCCGTGTTGCTCATTTTGCCTACCGCTATTATTTTGATTCCGCTCCATCTACAAGCCTGTAGCCGCTGTGTTTTGGCTGTCTGTCTGCAGACAGATGAGAAGGCGAGGTAATTAACAGGCCAATCATTTTTCGACAATATAATTCACGTGTTTACATAAGAGTTTGACTTAATTTACGCTGGCTTCTTTTAAAAAACTTTTTTTGGCATCATAAAACATTAACAACTTGTATTCAGTTGTATATTGTTATTCCATGCAGTATATAACTGAGTTTTACAAAAAAAAAACTGTCAAGCATGCTTAACAACATTAACATTCAAGTTTGCAGAGAAGTAGAGATACAATTTCACAACTGTTAATGTAACTGTATAAAAAACACCCAATTCTTTCATTTTTCTGGCATTAAATGTTAATATCTGCTATCAGGCGGTATACGTCCGCTGCATCAAACTGAGTACAAGAGGAAGCGAGTCAACAGGAATTTCAAGCTTTGGAAACCTTTGTAGTTGTGTTTGGAGAAGTTTGGGGGTGGATGACTGCATGGGTCTCTAGTCCATGATATTTAAAGACACCATTGAATATTTATAGTTTTCCCGCATCCGCTTGATGCATATTTATGATCATGTGCATGTTTTGCTCTGACGACTGACATGACAGAGAAACTAAGCGCAGCCCATGTCGACCTGTATGCTCACCCCACCTATGAATATTTATGAGAACTCAATAGACCAAGGAGACTTATTATATTATTATTCAGACTGACATGGGTCACATCTGTGCATAGCCTTGCCAAGTTGGATATTTTGCCCCTCGCTATGTAGCATGATGCTCTGTAGCTAATGATAATAACAACATCATTACCTAAATATTGTAGCATTTCTGTATTGGCTTTATTTACACTATAAACTAGTGTTGAGCAGTGCAGAGCTTTACACATAGAGAAGCGTCATGGCAGACTCAATCTAAAACTTGGCTTTGTCAGGGACTGGCAGAGTTTTGTCTGACCTACATGGCGCTAATCAGTGGCACATATCGCAAAGTCTAACCTACTGTGCAAGGTGCAACAAACATACAAGGAAACTATATATTGTATTCTTTGTGGTAAGTACCTGGTTGCACCAGCTGTCCATAAATTCAAGCTTGGCCTGTATTTAAATGTAAGTGTTTACTAAATGGAGGCATAACTAAATGAATGCAGGTTGCCACTGACAATTAAACTTTTTAAGCATTTTACAGATATTTAATTCTTTTGTTTTTAAAGATCTTCCTCAAGCTGTTTCACAATTTTCAATCATTTTAATTTATGCAGCTGCGAGTAGCTCCCCTTTTCCTTTTTACATTGCATTGTGGGAAAGTAGTGTACATCAAAAGCAGTGTTGTTTAGTATGCATGCTACAGAGACACCGAAGTTCTGAGAGATGAATTTTGTTATCTTGTGCGCACAAGATAGATCTAATATCTATCAAGATAAATCTTATATCTTGTACACAAAATATTATGCTTAGCATACTGACTATTTTGAGTATACTTAATTTGATCACTCTCCAAGTGTGAATGCATTACATATTCAAAACCTGCATAGCATTGGTATGAAGTGTGGAATTTGGACACAGTTTTACAATGACTCATTTATGGTGAAGAGTAGAAATGCTTATATTGAATATGGCTGACATATCTGACCTGACACTCAATGACTGATCAAAATGTCATCTAATAATGATGTAAACTGTTGCTATAGTGTGCAGACTCTACTCATCAAAGTGTGATAAGTGTCAGCCAACATTTAATGACAATCCATCCAATAGTTGTCGAGATATTTCAGTCTTGACCAAAGTGGAGGACCGACCTTGCCATTGCCATCCCTAGAGCCATGCCTGCTTACATGTCTAAAAGTTACCTAAACATTTTGACCTGACTGTTTTAAGCGAAACATAAATAACAAAATAAATAATACAAAATATATTCATACAAAATATATTTTAAAAGTTAAATGAATAGATAAAATGTGGAAAATTTTAATTATGCCAAAAGTTTACAGACTTCTTTTGGTGGCTAGTAAAAAAATTCTTAGGGGTTGGTTGCACTTTGGACCCATGCATCAGTATTTCTAAAATCCTGGTCACTGCACTGATCATCAGCAGTTGTTACATGCTACTTACTTGCATGAATATCTGTATATTTCTGTGTTGTACTGGCTGAGAAAACAAATCTCCCTCTTGGACATTAAATCTAAACCTGCCTCCAGTTTTTCTGCTTGCAGGCCAAATTAAGGAAAAGATCCAGCATCTCCAGAGAATTATTTCCAACACCCCCAAAGAGAATCTCACCTTCAGCTAAAAAACAGATTTCCATTAGTACCAAGACACCCTCATGGTTCATCAGCAGAACATGAAATAGCCAATGAGAGCTCTCTCTTCAAGAAAAACCTTCCCAACTATGTCATTCAAAGTAATGTGTTTGAAACTGTGAGAATGAATAGAAAGCTCACTGGCATTGTCTTAATTTACAGAACAGTATAAAATGTATTGAAGCACACAAGAGATCTGCATTATTATTATCATTATTATTATTATTATTATTATATCATATTAATTAGTAGTGCATCCTTTAGAGTGTTAGTGTTATGTGAGATAATATATCAGCATTGCTGACTGAGTAAAATATAGAAATATGACTGTAACTAATATGTGCAAATATTTTACAGTTTGTGATTCTTGATTTCTGATACAACTATATTGTAGTGGCAAAGGCAATGTCCAGGTAGATCATACCTTAGCTGATGACATTAGGGGCTGTCAAGTTGTTGTCAGATGGCATGTTAATGAAAAAGATCTTTTCACTTCCTGGCCCATTTATTGTGAGCCCATAATTTTTAAAAGGAAGTAGCTGAACAGCCATTTCACAGTGTGGCACAGTGTCTGCCTGCCCCCCGTCCCTCCTCACCAGCCATGTTTATGTTTTACTGCTGACTTTCCCTCCTTTCTTCATCACCAGACTAGCCCACCCATCCACACACCTGTTCCCACTTCTGATCAGCCCTATCAGCCTTGTCTACATGTACAAGTTCACGTCTTTTGTTCCCTGTCAGATCGTAAGTTAAGTTGCCGTGTGCTACATGTCTTGTACGCTAGCCTCTGTTTCCTGTCTTTCCGTTGTTACCTGCCCATTTTGGACTTTGCTTGTTTATTGGACTTTTGATTCTTGCCTGCTCCTTGTCGGATTTATTTGCCTGTTTGCACTGCCTTCTCCATTTTTGACCTTTGCCTGCCTCACCATCCCATAAGTCTCATACCTTTTGTGTAAATAAACTACTGCATCAGCTCTGCCTCAGGTGTCTGCGTTTGGGTCCTATTCCCCATGTTCCTTGTTTCCCTGCTAGCACAATGATATATAGTTGCCAGTGTATTAGGTACGCCCAGCTAAAACTAATGCTGCGTTACACTGACAGATGTTTCTATTATTTTGTCCACCCCATTTATATCAGTAAGTGAGGGCTAAATAACAAACACCTGTCTGTATAACGGCATACAGTTCAACAGCACCACAAACTACATCCTCCTAAATGATCATACAGTTGAATCAACCCCTCTCAGTATTAGACTGCATTAGTTTTAGCTAGGTGCACAGATCAAACTGGCAAGTGAGTGTTTATTATAGATGCCTAATACTTTCTGGTAGATAATGTTTTGTTTGTGTCTTTACTTTACTTACTTACTGCTTTACTTTCTTATCTTTGACTTGTGTTTGATCTGGTTTTTTTTTTTTTTTTTTTACAATATTGACTGCAAACCGAAATATACATTTTCTTTTTTTACCGGTTTGAAATACCCTGAGCAAGGTCTGCAGGTATTTCTTTCAGGCTGCATAGTTTGGGTAGATAAAATAACCCAGCATTTCGTAACTCGAAAAAATATTTTCTGATGGTTTTTAGCACATAGGCAACACATTCTTTCATTAATTAGACCACTTATTTGTCCTGGTTGTCTTCCTCAGCCACCATAGCATCATGTACAAGTGGGCATGGTTTGGACTCTGCATCTGCTTTAGTCTTTTGGGGTTTTTTTATTATTATTTTTTTCTTTCCCAAAGACTCCGATCGCCACACAGAAACTTATTAGTTTAAACACTCACTGAGTGACCGTTGGTCATTTTCATCATTGTCTTGGTTTGTCTTTTCTGCAAATAAAAAAAAAAATACAAGTCTTTATTATTCATGGTAAAATTTAAGAGAGAGAGAGAAAAAAAAGAGGTTATATTAAAGTAATCAATTAACAATACTTTACCTTGTACACCCACCTATCCTAAAAGGATATGAATATACACACACTTACTCACATACTCATACCTATATTGAAACATAAAGAACGAGTGAATACAAATACGTACCTTTTAAAGGTGGAATGTGCATTCATGTTACTAGTAGGTCCAGAGGAAGAAAAAAAAAAGACTCCCAAGAGCTGCCATCATCCTAAATTGCGCAACAGGGATGAAAGGTGAAGAGAGGTTATTATAACATTGAATACTGCTCCACGCCGCGGGAGATCTTAAAAGGATCTGTTAAAACTCCATTGACATTAACTTGCACTGTGGACTTTACGTACAATAGCTGAATCATCTTAATAAGTAAGTAAGTAAGTAATTTATATAGCACCTTTTTTAACACAGGTTACAAAGTGCTTTACATCAAAATCAATAAAAACAAAAAACTAAACAGAGAAAATAAGGGTATAAAAATGAGGGTATATATGTATGTATGTGCCACGCATATACATGCACTTACACACATACATACACACAAATACATGTGTACATACACATATAAACCCACCACCACCCAGAACACACCCTGAAGAATTATAAAAATGCCAATGTAAAAAAGTGTGTTTTTAATTGTTGTCTGAAAGAGTCAACAGACTCAGCTGATTTAATGTGAGGGGGGAGATTGTTCCACAGTCTCGGTGCTAGGACGGCAAAAGAACAGTCGCCTTTGGTTTTGCGTTTTGCATGCGGTATAGCCAACAGGTTTTGGTTGGATGACCTAAGTGGCCGCTCAGTGGTATAAGGGTTTAGTAGCTCGGAAATGTAAGCAGGAGTTAAGCCATGTAGTGCCTTAAAAGTGATTAAAAGAATCTTAAAATTAATCCTGAACTTCACTGGGAGCCAATGCAGCGCGGCTAAAATAGGAGTGATGTGAGGTTCAGGATATTTTGGTCTGCTGCTTCAATTTTGGCCATTCTTATAAATCTGTCTTTTGTGAGTCCCCCAACTTTATGACAGTGTAACACTAAATTGATGGAATACTCCTTTAAAAATAAGTGTAATAGATTTATTTATGGACAACTATCTCTCTGCAGAGATGTCAGTTATTATTTATAAAATGTGTATTTGCTGAAGGTTTTACTTAACTCTTTACCCTCCAACCTTTTTTTTATACTGTAATTACTGAAGCACTTTTAGACATTTACCCCAACAAAACTACTTAAGAAGACACTTTGGACCTATATTTTCCTAAGCTTTCTACTTTCATCACTTCACACAGTGCACCATGAAACCATGATCCTAAATGTCTGAGTGTCTGTATATTTGTCTGCAGGAGTAAGCGTCATAAGTCTGGCTCTATGGAGGAAGAGGCTGACAGTCCAGGAGGGGAGTATTACCACTCACCTTCCTCTCCTGCCAGCAGCTCCAGGAACTGGACTGATGACATGGAAGGAGGTAACATAATAAGAACAAGAATAAGACTTATAGTGTCTGTACTAGGAGACACACATAGCATTCATCACTAAAGCATGAGAATAACTGAATATGGACCATACCAGTGTTTGTTGTACCTAAGTTGCTCTGCCATTCTATCACTAGCACTTATTGTGACTTGGAAGAAGAAATACCACAACATTTAAAATTTAAAATTCAAAGCGGAAGTAGATATGCACCCCTTTTATTCTCTTTATATATATATGTGTATATATACATAATACAGTAGTATAATAGTATACCATAGTATCCCCATGGTGAATTATATCAACCCATGTGCTAATGCAGAAACAAACACTTATAAAGTACAAATATGAACTCACACATTCCTAAAGACACTCACAGGAAATATTTCTGTGTAACATGATCTAATACTTGCATAACATTATTAGAAAGTAAAATATCTAACTTTACAGACACAATTTGCAATTCAGTTAACAAATGAATCCTTTTACCACAGACTACTCCACCATCCCAGAGTTTGCTTCAGTTATCATGGATAACTGAAATTAACCCTCTGTCTCTCAGATATAATTCCTCTGACAGCTAACTAACTAACTAACTAACTAACTAACTAACTACATAGGTCTGTCTACCAACAATATGTCAAACCCCAGAGGTGCCACCATGGCATCTCAAAATACAGAGAGAAACTCAAATCACCAACATAAGTCAAAATCTATCAAGTGCTGCTCCACAGAAACTCTGAGGCGCTATTTCAAATGAACTGATGAGGTCATACAGTATTTAATGCTATTAAGTTCGGTGTGTAGCTATGTATCCCAACAAAACAATGAAACTCTACAACAACAACCATTGTTCACAAAAGAAATTCAACATATAAGAATGAAAACTTTGCTTCAATTTATGGGGACAAGGAATAATAGTTTGTTCCAAAATATGAGCTGAGGTCTACAATCAAGAAACTCAAACTACACAAGAAAATGAAAGACAGAGTCATTCTCCAATACTGATGAATGATGGAGATCAGAGGTAATCGAGATCAAGTAAACATCAGTATAGTGACAGCTTAGCTGCTGTGCATGTACAGTTTGTACGAGCACACAAAATGACAAGATGCAGCAACAGCAATGCAGGCTGACCACAACAGAATTAAACTGTGGAATGCCAGCGTGCACAGCTCTGACTCGGCTTGGTCCAAAGATGAAATAAGAACACAACATCATTAACTGCTCAGTGATATTTAATGTTAGTTAAAAACTGAATCTCTCTGTATCAGATCACATATAGCACATGTGTCTCCACTGATTCATTAAACTGAACTAAATCAAGAAGTAGGGTGACTCATGTTTTTCAGCTTTGTTAGCCGTCTCCATACCAAAACCTGACTCAACTGCAGTTTGTAGAGTAGAGAGCAGACAGAGCTGAGTGACAGCTGGAACTGGAGGAGTCCTCTGTCAGAATGTTAAAAGGTACCGACACACAGAAAATACACTGCATGGAGCGGAGCTCAGGCTGGCTTTTATTATATTGTAGTTCTAAATGTAAAACACAGATTTGGGTAATTACAGCAGACTGATTAGGATTCTTATACCGTTCATAAATTGCCCACCAAGTAATAAATGAATCATCTTAAAAGTGGTAGGGGCATCAGCAATTGCTGATAGTCAATATGATTGTCAGCTGGCACCAACCCAGTTTGTGTTGTACCAGAGTGTCGTGGTGAAGACCAAGACCAGTTCCGATCCCTACTTGTCACTTTATTTCCACAGCATGGGCACACTGGCTGTCTGGCGTTCTGGGAGTTTTCCTATCAGTCCACTTCACAGCAAGCACAATGCAGTGCAATGCACACCTGACTGTATAGTGTGTAGTCCTGCTTTCAGCACAGTTTGTTTGTCATGGTGTTGTGGACCCAGTGGTGTAGTCGGTAAGGCTTCCCACTTTTATGCAGGAGGTTTGGGGTTTGAGTGTTAGCTTAATATGTACTCTCTTGCTATATAGCATAGTACCATTTCAAAATAATGCAACTACTTTTCAATTTTCTCCAATATTATGCTTTTTATGCTATTTTTTCACCATTTTAACATGCTTTATTATTTAAATATTAATATTATATAAACATTGGAGGTGGGTACTGGTCTGAGGTAAAAGTCTAGGTTAATTTTGTATTCCAAGTCTGAGGCATCTAGTTTCATTGTGGTAAACTGGCAAAAAGCAAAGAGCAAAGAGCTTCTGTTAAGTTGCTCGTTAAACCAACAAGTTAACAAATAAAAGGGATCCAGCACCTTTGGTGCTTGCACCAATAAATATGTCCGTGTGTGTGCGTGTGTGTGCGTGTGTATGCGTGTGTGTTTGTTTTGGGTGTGTTTTAGGTCTGTCTCCTCCAGTGAAGAAGGCAGAGCTGGACAGTCCCTCTCCCCAGGAAGACTCACCAAGACTGGGCTCCTTCACTCAGCACCACCGGCCAGTCATAGCTGTTCACAGTGGTCAGTAACACACACACACACACACACACACACACACACACACACATGCATGCATAATTAACTCCCATAAGGAGAACACAAAGAAAAAAATGAAATTTACTGTATTGTTTCTCTCCCTCTCTGTCTCATGTCTCTCTGTGTCCAGGTCTGTCTCGGGGTCCCCACCCCTCCTCATCTCTTCATTTCCCATCCTCCTCCTACTTCCCCCACGGAGCAATCCGCTATCCTCCTCATCTGACCCAGGACCCCCTAAAAGATCTGGTCTCATTGGCCTGCGACCCTGCCAATCAAACCCCCAGCTCGGTGCGTATATCACAGAGCTCCAAATATCGTTCCCTTTCTCCAATACTACTTTAGCTGGCTAACAGCTAGAGTTTTATCATACAAATAATTATTAATATACAAGTCTTTGCAGACAGATTATTACACACAAGAGGGTCTACCTCTACTCTAGTTCTGTAAAACAAAGAAAAGCGATACCAGCCAGTTGCAGTGCCATTGTGTCAACAGTTTCACACCTACACTTCTGGACCTGCAGGAAAGGAGAGTAATACCAGTAGCAGTTCAAACCTGCAGATGTAGACACCAATGTGGGTCATCTACAGACAAAGAAAGTAAAAGATACTATAATTTTGACAGAAGCTAAAACACCACAATAAAAGACAATGAACCATGTAGGTTAACTAAAATCTGTGTGTTTGGTGCTTAATATCTTAATTATAAACTTATATTGAGCTCATGTTGAAAACTATGATATATTAGTTGTTTATTGGTAGAACAGGTAGCTCTACCAGAGAGAGAGGGAGAGATTACCTGACGCTTTAGCAATATTGTCTTTGTTACATTCATGCCAATAAAGCATACTGAATTGAATTGAAAGCGAGAGATAGATATAGCTGCTATTTTCTTCATTTTATTGTTATTGTATTGTACCTTTTTCTTTTTTTAATATTATTTTATTATCTGACGCTTAGGCAATATTATCTTGTTATTCATGCCAATAAAGCATATTGAATTGAATTGAGAGAGAGAGAGAGAGAGAGAAGAAACAGCAATGGTAAGAACAAAGAAACTGCAGCTGTAACACTCATTGCAACACTCAAGTATTACATTTGCAGCAGCTAATACATGTTTTGACTGCAAAATGTCTACACCTGCAGTTTGCCACTGCTGCTGCTATCACTTTACTCTCCTCTAGGTGGTGAAGGTTGGCATTTATAGAACTAGTCAGACAAAGACCAGACAGCTCCCCCTTGTGCAAAATCTGAAGCCTGCTAAAAGTGAATCAGTGAGTTTGTGACAACTTAGTTTCTTACCTACTTTGTATGTGACACTCCCTGTGAGATCCCATCTACACATAATCATAGCTTAAGTTTGCCTGAGAGTTGCAAACTTGATGGAAGACTGCTGCTACTACTGCTTATAAAAGGCTTTTAGCTTCAGAGTGTGAATAAATAAAAATGTTTGGGATGTATACTTTAGGACTACACCAACTATATAAACTATACTACTTAAAAGTATAGCAGTATTACAGCTCATTAAATAGGAGGATATTTGGTTGACTGTCTTTCTGATTTTTCCAGCTGAATGGCAGCAACCAGGTTAAAGTGCCCAGTCACTACATCTCCTCTCAGATGTTGGCACCCCCTGGACCAGCACCCTCCCTGGCTCCTCCCCCATCCTCCCTCCCCAGGCTGACACTGCCTGCAGAGTCAAAGGCCACTACCACCTCCTCTGATGGGGGAGCAAACTCCCCCACATCACCCAGTAAGTGGTCAAAACGCTAACAAACTTCCTTCGACAGTATTGATGTGTGGCATGACACATAATGTATATGTATATACATAACCTTCCCATGGGTGTTGGAATAGAATATGTTACCATATATAGTCCTATATTTGTATATCCAAATACAGAAAGATGGAAGTGCAAAGGAAAGATAACACAAAGGGTTTACTGGTGTAAAGGCTCCTGGGGGGTATTCCAGACCCTGACGGTTTGCGGAATCCCAAACTAACTTGATTCCTCATTGGATAAAAAGCTGCAGTATGTGTGGCATATATACAGTGTATATATATGATTGCACACAGTGAATATCAGCAGGGTTTTTTTTAAATATGAACAAAGATAACAACAACAGCATCTTAAGAGCATAATAGCAAAAGTGGGCATATTATAAAACTGCTAACATAGTTACAGTAATATGCAATTTAATTAATTATAATTATTATTATAATTTGTATTGCCTTGATTACTCATTCAACATTTATTTGATCTTTATTCTTGTTGTTATTATTATTATTATTATTATTAGTAGTAGTAGTAGGAGTACTATTAGTAGTATTATTAGCCACAAATCCCATTAAAAGACCCAACCCAACAATGAATTGACCCTACTAGCAAGTATAGTGTGTATTTACAGTTTGATACAATTTATGCCATAGAAATAAATTGTTGTCTACAAACTATTAAAAACAGAAAAGAGCCATATCAGTGCACTGGGTGGCATGTTCCCACATTACAATAACCAAGGCAGATGTTGTTATTTTCCTCTCAGCTCATCAAACTAAGAAATGAGTGTAAACACAGAACTATGTCCCGGAGCATCTTCTAGTGACATCTGCCCTACACACAGCTATTCTGCGCAGATATAAACTACAGTTGTGGAGTGGTTTCAAAATAAAGTATGCCCTTTGATTATCACTTAGATAATCATTTAGTGATTCACTTTTTATTTATTAACATTTACTTCGACTTACTTCGTTTAACTCCACATGAGAAAAAAGTCTATCACTCATAAAATTATAATATTACAATCTTTAGGACCACTTACATTACTAATGGAGTAGAAGTCAAACAAACATTGTGGGAAAATAAAAAAAGATGGAATAAGATGTTTTCTATACCTTTGAATAAATCAATTGAAACTGAGCCCAGGTTGCAATCACGTTAAAATAACCCTAACAGCCTAGTTGTCATTACAAACCATTAAGAAATGATCTCACCATGCATTTAGTTTTGACAAACTTGAGAGAGCAAGAGATCAGGACAGAGTGGTAGTTCAGAGGGGAGGAGATGGAGGTGGAGATGGTGCTAGAGGTTGTGGAGGTGGACTGTTTTAATACTCAGGTAAAACGCTCACTGTCAGATCAAAAGACAGAACATTGCAGTTGCAGCCTATAGTGATTTCCCACTTCACTGATAAAGTTCAAATTCAAGTTTAATGACACAAACCACAACATCCTTCCCCCCCCGTTTGCTTACTCTTATAAAATAGTACATTTGTGTTATCATTAATCATTGCTCTATTTTTTCTTTTAAAAATCTTTTTTAGTTATAGAGCTATATATTTATTTAGCTTTTTGGGTGGCTCACTTTATATCTGGTGTAGATTTTCCACACAAAACTTAAACCTTAGAAAATCCAGCGCAATACATAATGTCTAATCTCCTGAGAACTGTGCCTGTTCATTTACAAACAGTGAGAGTGAAAAAGAAAACACTGTTCCTCATGTTCCTCTTCCTGAGTTGAGAAGCATGTGACAGATAAAACAGAGCTGTGATAAATGATGAATAGCATTATGTATACTTTATGTATACATCACAAGGAAGATATTCAGATTCTACACAGGCTCAATATCACTGTAACCGCTTTTATCTTTACTAAGATGAAATCTTTTTTTATTAGGAAAAAAAAAATTGTATAATATAAAACCTTTTAAGGTTTTGACAGAAGGCTCTGTTTGTGTGTCCACTTTATTTTACAAACAGGGACATTTGGATGTATGTCATTAAAAAGGCAACATGTGGACCCACTCATATAACTATAATTATGTAATAATTATGTTTTTTAAAGTTCATTCTTGACCTTGGAAACAGCAGTTGACAAAGCGACCCTACCACAAAGTCCATTTAGTAGCTGTTCTAGAACTTTCAGTCGCATGTTTGGTAGGTGAGTGGAGTAAGCGGTAGTGGGACAGACAATAATGGATGAAGTGGCATTCATAAAATTATTAATCTTCTTTCACATTATGTGAAAGTGAGATACAAGTTTGTACTCTGAAGGACGATCCAGGTCCCTGCTGGGGCTGGCACGAGCCGGTTGGTTCCCCTAATCAGGGTTCAGCGAGTCAAGCAGCTTTGTAGGTTTTTGGTTTGCTTTGGTGAACGCACTGTGATCCTTTATTTTTTTATATAATCTTGGAGTATTGGTTGTCCTGTTCCATACATAAAATGTTGGTTAATGTTGTTGTGTTTGTTGTAGTCGCCCTTATTGTGATGTGATGTCACAACAGCTTGACCAATCACTATCAAAAGCACTGCCGGCAAGTACCAGAAACACCAACCAAGCAGAAATTTAGTCCAGAAACTCGTCCCCAAAGCAGAGAACAGAGGAAACAGAAGCAGAACATGTGGCAATGGATACATGTTACATTATATTTCATTAAGTTCTGGGTTAATAGTACCAGGTGTTGGAAATTTATGAATGTAGCGCTTGGAAAATCTGCCAGTTCCACAATCTGGAATACCTCTCAGGTCAGATGTCAACATATCAGCTGGGTGGAGTTTGTCCTCCTACCTGGAATAGACAGACAATAAAGAAAGAGAGGAGCTGGGCAGTACTCTGTCCAGTGAAAGGTAGACTCACCGACATCAGATCTGTTGCCTCTGTTGTTGTCTATTTGGTGTCCCTAAAATACAAAACAACCAAAGACTGAGTGAAAAGATAAACAGAAGTGCCCAGTGTGAAATGAATTTATTCCCCTCTAGTGATCATACAGACAGCAGAGTTAGATCAGAGTTGTGTCAGACAGGATAAATCAGTGACTCAGTTAGGGACATTTGATGCTATTCTCTTTTGTAGCTCCTTTGTGATATGGACAGATTTTGACAGATTTTGTTAAAAGTGACATGGAATTATGAGAGACATTATGAGACTGATGTTGTTAACGCAAACACCCTCAGCATACTCTGCCCCTGGGACCCCCCCTGCCAATCGCACCTCCTTCGTTGGAGTCACCCCTCGAGACCCAGGTGGACTCTACCAAGCCCAGGTTAGTATGGTTCATTTGACATTGTCAAGCTCAATTTAGGGGGGAATCAGATGACCCTACAAAATTCAGATTATTGGAGGGTTAGGAGCCTTCAGAATCTGTTGTGAAAACAAATAGATTCCCACTTACTCATAGTGTAAATCACATCTAGCCATGCAAGTAGTTGCAGAAGATGCTTCTAAATGCTGATATTCCGATATATCCACCTCTGAGACTTCTGTCACTCCCAAAATACAAGAGAGGTAACATTTGGTTTGTGGTTCTCAAAGCCTTGATTATTTTACTATATTTTAACAGACACAACAAGTCAGTTAAAGAAAACAATTGCATCTTAGTAAAATTTCTTCTCTTCCTTTGTGCTAAATTAGGATGACTGAATATGATTTCATGTATCCACTCGACTTTGTAATCTGCTCTTTCATTCATGTTTTGCTTTCTTTAAAAAGTAGAATTTCTGGACTCTTGGGAGAATATGCTGTCTCTTTGTACTGACACTTTCAGCAACTGACAGCTTTCAAAAAACATCAGTGCTCTGTGGTCTAAATAAGGATAAACAAGGATCAAATTTGACAAAGTCTTATAAATAAAACCTAGAATCTGCCTGACAATAAAACATTGGTTGGCAGATGAATATTGACTGAGACTGTCACTGATTGGCAGCTTCAATCCAAAAATATTAGTCTCTCAGGAGCCTGAGCAGCCAGTCAGACAGCTGTAAGGTAGGTAGGTGGGTCAGTAATTGACAGGTTGCAGATATGTGGGTGTAGTAGTAGGATGGTGGAGAAGTAGGTGGCTATAATATGGTATGCAGTGAAGGTGGTAGGTACAGAGGTAGGTGGGTACATGCATAAATAGGTAGGTATTTAGAAACTTATCTACATTATACAATATGTGTTGATAAAGAGAGAGAGAGTTGCTTTCTGTGTTAAGTTTGGATTGTGTTGTTGCTGCTGCATTGCAGTGCCTCTGCTCCAGAAACAGCTCAGCTAATACTGATGAGCCAGAAGTCCTCTCTCTCTCTCTCTCTCTCTCTCTCTCTCTCTCTCTCTGTCTCTGTGTATTTCTAAAGTTTGTCACAACAAAATACATGGTGAGATAAGTTCTTAGTGGTTTGTAATGACAGGTTGTTAAGGATATTTAATGTGATTGAAATCCAGTCTCCGTTTCAATTAAATTACATTGGTTTTGATTTGTGAAACGTGTGAAATTAACAGGAGAGGAAATTTTGTTGCAAATAACAGATTGCATGTTGAATTAAAAATACTACAGCTTTACCATGTTCAAATCTGACAAACAAATGGAAAGTTTGTTTGTGCTGAATGCTGACTGAGTACCATGCAGGTTCATTGCATGTCACTCACAGATGGGTCTAAAAAAATCTTGGTTGTAATCTGTGTCAAACTTATAATTTCAGTTTTGAGGCGTGACAGACCAGTGGTGGAAGTACTCAGACCGTTTAAAAGTAACAATATCACAGTGTTGATATACTCTGTTAGAAAGTAAAAATCCTGCATTCAAAACTTTACAGTAGTAAGTACATAAGCATGAACATTACAATATAGTTAAAGTGCCAAAAGTGAAAGTACTCATTATGCAGAAAGCCCCATTTCAGAATAATATATATTATATTATTGGATTATAATTATTGGTGCATTAATGTGTAAGCATCACTAATTTTGCAGCTGGTAAAGGTGGTGCTAATTTTAAATACTTTATGTACTGCTGGGTCGCTTAATGCATAAATACATCAGTACAATTTATTAGTTTGTTATATTTTGTATTTATAATCTGACTCTGTAAAGTAGTTAGTGACTAAAAATAAATGTAGTGGAGTGAAAAGTACAATAATTGCCTCCAAAATGTGGTAGAGTAGAAGTATAAAGTAACATGAGATGGAAATACTCAAGTAAAGTACAAGTACCTCAAAACTGTACTTAAGTACAGAACTTGAGTTGTCCTTAATTATATCCCACCACTGTGGCAGACTGTGCGATAAATGCCTGGTGAATGGTAGCACAACGATGTAAGTAGTATATAGCAGAGACGTGTAATTAACTCAAATTATTTATCTGCGCTGCTCTCAAGTTTTGAAAATGACAGACAATTAAAGACAAGCTATAGCCATAACACTGGCATTTCGTATTTATTCAAAATGACGCTTAGAATACTGTAGATAATTACATTCCCAAGTGGTATCTAAGGTACTGTATACAGTATGTACACAATATCGGGGTTGCCCAGTGTATTCTGCATCAATTAATGCCTAGGTTGGTTGGTCTGTAGGTGTTGTAGCAGCAGTCACTTTGTGAAAATTTGGTCTTACATTTCTGACACTGTCAGAATTTTGACAAGCCTGTCCTTGTTCTCCAAAGCTGTAAATCAGCTGTGGATGTGTCACAGTGAGATGTAGGAGCAGCATTTTTGATTAGCCAGAGGTTTTGTCTTTCATCTGGGACAGCCCAAAATTGCACAGTGTATAAAAGGCCTTACAATGTTAAGAATTTTTAGCTGCAGGCTAATGGCTAATGAGCTGACTGGACACAGCTGAGCTGAGTGATTAGACACCTGGGTGGATGCTAGAGACAGTTGTGAAGTCAACACAGAGCACCACAGCACAAATTTGGGGAGTACTCTTGTGTAACGGGGTCAAAAAACAGCAAAGTTCTATATTCTTTTAAAATGTTTGAAATGCAGGCTGAGGATATACATTTTAATGGGACTCATTTGAAGTACATTTTAATTGTGTGTTTGTCTCTGTTCCAGTCTTGGTATCTGGGCAACTGAGTGAACTCTGGAGGAAAGGTGATTGGCATGGCAGTACTGTCCTGGAGGAAAGGAAACAATGTTGTCAAGACATTGCCAGAGGAAAAATATATTCAGCTTTGTAGAAGCATAACATGTGGTCATACATATATATAAATATACAGTGTAATATATTTATATATGTGGATGTACCCAGAAGAGAGCCTGGATGGAAGAAGGATGCTGCTCTCACTCAGCCATTTTGCAGCCACAGAATGAACTATGCTATATGACACTAAATGGTTCTCACAAATGACGTGAGTTGCGATTTTCAAGTCAAAGTAATGGAGTGATGCGGATGTCTGGGTGGTCCAGATGAACTGCAGACCAGAACCAGGCCTCAACACACCAGATCCTAAGAAGCCTGTAACCTAACTGTGTTCCCAGGATGAGGCCTGTTTCCCTGGGATGGATGTCAGCCTTTACCCCTGTACCCTGGGTCTCTACACTAAATCTAGTATAAGGCCTCCTTCCTGGGACAGACATAGACCTCATCCTCCCTCAACACCCTGAATGCCCCTCTCCACTGCAGGTGCTGCTTATAATATATGCAAATAAGCCTCCCTTATTTTCTGAACCGACTAGAAAGAGAGATCCTGTTGTTAATATGTAATGTTTCTTTGCACTTTTTAATGTTATTGATACATCTGAAGAAAATTAAGAGTTGAAACAGCGCAGCTTTCTCTCTTCTCCCCAAAAGACAGAGGCTTTGTCTTTTTTATTGACAATCATCCGCCTGAAATCATTAAGTTGCTTTGCTAAGCTCATGTTTTTAAGACTGTTTGATTGTTCTTTTTTATCAGAAAACAATGACTAATAGTGGAATATAAGAGCTATATTCATGCCTCCTCCAACACAACACACAATGCTACAGTTGGACACCAGTATAGAGTTAGGCCCAGTGCTACTGGTATCAGGAGGAGCCATTCATTAGCTGAGTCATTAGCAGAGGGCATCTTTTTACATGAATATCCTGCTGCATTTGTCATGACAGTACGTATCCAAACGGACACACAATAAAACACAGTATTTGGAGGAGACATGCACCTTCCACAAAGAAATGTCTCAGTAGAACTGAGATAAGGCAAGGACACACTAAAACCAGGATCATGTGGCAGCACAGCCACCAGTAAACTGGCTGCTGAACTCAATGTGTGAAACTGTAGCATGGTGTGTGTGTGTGTGTGTGTGTGTGTGTGTGTGTCAGTGTCAGAATGTGAATATGGTTCCTGCATTTCCACACTCATCCCTGCTCTGTTTTGAGGAGATGCTGTGTAGATTTTGTTTGTCTCAGAGAGCACAGTGACGGGTTTTGTACTTGTATGTAGGTAGATTAGAAAGAGATGTAGTAGGCATTGCACTATTCTTAAGTTAAAATTCCTTTTTGAGAAAGGTGCAATGATGTGGCATGTTACCAAGCTGGCAGGATGTAGTGTGTCGATGGTTATGACAGCAGGTCGTATGCATACTGACTTGACCTGAGCACAAAATCCAGGAGGTCTAGAAGGTGTCCCTGACAGGTTCTGCACTGTGTAGCTCAACCCCAACCCAACCTGAACAATCTGTGGAGGAACAGTAGCAGTAGGGTTTGGTTTGGAGTTCAGGCAGGGGTGAGCTAGAGACAAATGAATGGAAGGACAGGTTAGCCAGGGTTGGTTTCAAGTCAAACCGTGATGGTTTACCACTGGCAACAAGCAACAAGTCAAGCTTTTAAAACCAGAGTTTGTTTTTTTGTGTCCAACCTTGACACAATATTTGCATTATGACTTTAGTGCTTAAAGTGCTTTAGTGAGGCAAAACAGTATTCTCTTGTGGCTGGCTTTTCACAGCTTCATTTAGTCAATAATCTTTTGAAAGGCATTTAATAGCTTAAAACCTTACATGCTGTATTTTAACTTACATTAGAATCCTGTTAAACATTTGACAAGGTTAGCATTTAATAGAATCCAAACATTAATCCTTATCCATGGTAATGGCGACATCTCAAAACCAAATGTTCATAGAAGTGACAAAGAGCAAAATGTCAGTTCAAGGGATAGCAACAACTATCAGTAGCAGAATAAAATCCATAATCAAATTCTTAAACATATCACCATTGATGTTTCTATGGAAAATTCAATGCAAACTCCAAATGCAACATTAGTAGAACATGTGCACCCTGACCTTTTGATATTTTGATATTTTACCATCTCTTTGGTGATGAAAACGCTCAATATAAATTAGATTTTTAGGCACTAATATATTATAATCTGTGCCATATTTTTATCTCCAAGGCTTTGCAACTATAAAGCAGTCTACTGAAATGTGTTGCCTGGGGATGTGGATTGGTGTTTCTGTGTTGAGGTGCGATCAGATTGAACGTCAAGCGAATTTTCGCCTTGTGTTATTCACATAAATTTGACCGCAGGAGTGTTTCTGCAGTCTGCGGATGTTACTCCATGATTTGGTCACTTGCGTTCCCTGTGCAAACAGTAGGGGACAAGCCAGAACATTATTATTTCACTTGTTGTAATCGTGAAAGGTATTTTCCTGATCTGGGAAGATAAAATGTTTTCCAAAGTATAATCCAATGTTTCTGACCACTGCTGAGGTCTGAGCAGCGAACCTAATGTACATCTAGTGAAGAAGAGGAGTAGAGCAGTGTGACATGGTCAGTGGAAATATTGGATTCATACATTGGTTTCGCTCCGGGAAGGCATTTTGGAAAGCAGACATCTGTGGGATCACAAAAATACCTATGAAGATGTAACCCGCTGTAGTAAAAGATAACTTGATTTTTCCCTTAAGGTTCACAGAATAACATTCAGAATGTGTGATGAGGTCACAAATGTGGGCTACCCAAACAGCCAGTGTACCGACTGTGCACAGCCTCACTAGCTTGCAACGTATGCATCGACCATGTGTGTGGAGAGTGGCTGTGTGACAGCTCAGACCTGAAACTCACCAGGAACTTCAGTTCGGTCTGATATTTCCCTCCAGTTTTTCTCCGTTTTCCTCTTATCGCTTTGCGTTTATACATTTTAGTGTCAAACAGTGTTGGAATGAATGTGATAAGGTAAAACATTTTCAACTCATGCAGTCTCCACTTGGTTTTGCACCACCTAAAATTGGCGCCTTTTCGGCCCACAATTCACTTTGCGTTCAATCTGAACGCAGGTGTCTGTGTCTTTTCCTTTTCCTTTCCCAGGGTTTGGGGTTAAAGTTGACAGCAGTCAGTGCCTACTAGGGGTTCAGATTTTGTACTGAAGATGCTGATATGAGCTGGGTTTTGGTAGGGCAAGGTTTAAGGTTTGGTTAAAGTTGGCTTAAAGCTGATGTATACTGCATGGTGCTGCCCTGGTCGCTGTGCTGACCTAATGAATGCATGGCTCAAACTGATGATACCTCTTCCTCTCTATCCTGCTCTTCCTCCTCCTCCCCCTACTCCTCCTCCTGCTCCCCTTCCTCCCTCTGTACTCTGTACTACATCAGAGAGCAGTGGATGGAAGGGCTGTCTGTTTCTTTAAATTTTAATAATAGCCCTGTTGTTAAACTTCTATTTTGCACGATATTTCATAAAACACATTATGTGCCTTGCCTTTAGTTAAAGAACAATAATACATTATGTGAAAGTGATCATTCTTTTCATGGTACAACTTGAATCACTTAAAAAAAAAATTAAAAAAAGCTGCATGTGTGATTGCTTGACATTAACCAGTGTAGCAGGTACACAGTTTTAGGTTAAACAGTGGCAGTCTATTAACTGCCAGCTGAGATACTAGCTCGAGTGTAAGCTCAATAAAAGCTTTCATTAGCTTCAGCAGAGGCTGGGACAGCGCTTATTCACTACTACCATTCAACTAAAGGCACAGCAAATTTTTACAGTGTGAAAGGAACAGTCTGACATTTTGGGAAATACACTTGTTTTCTGTCATACTCACAGTCACATGAGAAGGATGATATCGCTGTCATCCCACTGTCCAGTAGCCTACAGACACACAGTGCAGACATGTTTAGCCTAGCTTTCTGCTAAGCTGAGCTAAACACATCCTAGCCCTTACCCCAATTATCTTAAGTCAAGGTCCAGTAACTACCTTTTTCCATTGCTTTCAGCCACATCTCACGTTTCCTCTGCTGATTGATTTCTGGGAGGCTCTGGTGTCATCCCGTGACATATGTATAGAATTTTGGTCACATGTAACTGTGGTTATACATAGGGGAGATCTAAACCCCTATCCTGGTTTAGGGGTATTGATCTGCCCTCCACATACAAACACCTGTTATTTCATGGCCAAAGTTCTATACTTTATTTGATCACATTACAACTGAATCATCTCCATGACAGCTGAGCAAACTCAGATTGTGAGAAAGCTCTGAAACGCTAGTACAGTAAGTGGACATTGAGCTAATATTATTTTGTCAAACTACTCTTCCTAAGGTCAAGAATGAACTGTACACATACATATGTCGTCATTTTATTCTGGGTAAAACTAGAAAAGAACTGTAGTTCACAAAATTTTGGACTGATCTTGAAGTGTTTTCAATAACAAAATTTACCATAATCAGGTGTTGATTGCACTTGATTGCAGTGTTGGCTTATAGGTGTGTGTGGACTGAATGATGAAAACTGAAACACTATTTTAGGGTATTGTTACAGTATGGCTACCTTGGATCTGAAAATGGCACTTTGCAAAAGCAAAAATATTGGTTCTGAAAGTAAAGTCTGGTGGTAAGTCCTGCCTAAATGTTCACAATACAAACAAAAGCCATTTTCAGAGACGCTGCTCAGCTCTGTCTACATCCTGTTTTTAAAATCAAGTATTAAATACATGCAAACGCATTTGATAGTATTTATTGCAGGGAAAAGTCTTATACTATATTGTGAATATTTTGTCATGCATTTAGCCAATGTGGCCAAGCCACTCAATCCCACCTAATGGAAACATGTTAAACATGCTCCGGTTTGGGCGTCAAGGCTCTGCAACTCTATGATTGGCCATTAGGACACCGTCCATTTGCCTGTTTGATGACTTTGACCACATGATCAATCTTGTGACAAGATACTACAAAGGCCATAGATGAGTTTGAGTTTTATATGAATGCATGTACTTAACACTATTCTTACTCAACTTGGCTTTTAGGTTATTTTTTAGTTATTTCTTGTTATTATTATGTTGCTTGTAAAATTATAGTTTTAAACACAGCAGTGTGTATAAAAATATGTACAACATGGACTTATCAGTGTCAAAATGGATGTATAGAATGTTTAAGTCTGTCGTGTTGGTGCATTTTAGTTTGGCCCTCTTAAGATGGTGGCCAAGCTGCAGTGCAAGGGACCCATGAAATGGGAAAAATTATGGGTGGGCTGGTAGTATAGTTTAGCCATGTGAGGGATGATGAATGATGATGGGTGAAAATGAATAATCTAAGTTTATGTCAAATAGGCCATACCTAAAATAATGTGTGTGTGTGTGTGTGTGTAGCTATCGCATATTAATAAGCAAATGAATAGCCCATCCAAATATCTTGTGGCAAATTTGGTGAAAATGGAATGAAATAGGGGAGTGGTAAGAACACTTTTACTAAATATTTCACAGAAATGGACATAGAATATACTGATAGTAAATTTGTCTTAACCCGACATTCACAGTTCAGGCTGTTAGGAGTAGAGGTCTTCACCGTTCCAAAATTTTAGACACGATCCAAAATGGACAGTCAGACCCAGTCTGAATCGACCCAAGGATAATTAGATCTGATCCAAATTGTGGTGGCCCTGAACAGACCCAGAGAGTAGCTACAGTAACACTGGCAGCAGCATGAGGCTCCACCAGTTTTTACAAAAGAGTAATACATGGCGTTTTTTCCTGCACTTCACAGCTTGTACTCTCTGCTTAAAAAACACATTTTTCTTCTGTGATAATGATGACGCACCACGTGATCAGAGCGGATCGAGAGTCTGCTTGGATCATTCAGGTATTAGACCTATTGACACACAGACCTGAGGCCTGCAGCAATACAACGGGACCCTACCAGACCTGGCTGACTCAGGTCCTGGATCAGGTCTTGGATATTAGCAACATGAAGACCTCTCGTTAGGAGTTCTGTCAGAAATGATGAGCCAAAGTGAAAAGTGCTTTATAAATGGCAACATGATGGCGCTATTGCTACAGATACATACCTGAAGCAAACATGTCTTTCCACAAAATTGTATTGAAATCTGTTTAGTCGTGCAGGAACAAAAACATAAGAACTTCTGCGCCCACAGACAGAAAAAGATAAGTCACTTTTAGATTAAAATACGGCTGGACAGAATGGAGGACAACTAAAGTTTCTCTAGTTTGATCGCTCCAGTTAACATTTAAGGGGTGGACACAATAACACCAAAACCAGTTCAATATCATACTGCACAACTCAATACAACACCAAAAACTACAGTCAAAAATTGCCATATCACCCAAAACCCATGCCAAATCACCTCTCTGACAGAGCTCAAAAAAAGAATACTGTAAGACTTGCAAAAGTTATGCATATTGTAGTGGATTACAGAAAACCAGTGTGGCTTTGTGATTGTTGTGTCTCCTCCAGCTGATGACCAAGATAACTGTGCACATTGTACTTTAAGAATCTTATTACGGCTTCATATTGTCTACCAGAAACTCAACCTGTAGCCAAGATGGAAGGTGATTTTAATTCTAAACCTTAACCTGTAGAGATGACATATGCACTATTTAAAGGCAGATGGCCTGAAAGCAGTGTATTTTCAGAGTTTGGTCATATTTTGGGTGTATGGCTCCTGGTTGTCAGGAGAGGTTTGATTCTGTATTGAAGCAGGTTATGAAGAGTGAATCATCTTCATTTCTATTCCTCTCTACTTTTTCTCTATCACTGACTACCAGTCTGACAACAGAAAATGCACAAAGAAAGCCAAATAGCTTCCCTACATAACACCAGCCAACTGAGTGTATTTTCTGATTGTGTAGAAAAGTCCTCGAGTCAAAAGTGTTAATGAGGTGAGAATAATGTGTTCGTCATGAAGTTGAACTTCAGTATCAGTTCAGCGTCTTATGCAAACATTGTACTCTCCTCGGGTCAAACTCATCACTTTCTCTGCTCTGTTCAAATAAATCAGCAGGTCAACAGCATGGAAACTGAAAAAAACCAAAAATGATTTCAACAAGCAGTGCCTATCATTTTACTGCTAGTTTAATTTGAGATCTTTTGTATGCTGTGCTTTGCAGTACGTGTTGTATTCAAACACTCCATGGTCGTGTGAGACACTTCAGCCTAGGGGTTGATGCTCAGTATTGAGAACATCACCAGCCCTGGTCAGTGAAGATGGGCTGAGCATTTCCTGAGGTGACAAGCCATAAAACAACCCAAAGAGTTGAAGAAATTCTAGAGGAAACACTGACAGACTGTCTGCATTTTGAGGGAAATGAATGTTCAGTGGCTTCACGGTTCATGGTTCTTTATGTTAGGTCGGACTACAGCTGTGTCCCATTTTCACCACCTTTTAAAGTTGCACTTGAAAAAGGTGGAGATACCACTTTACAAAAAGGTACTAAAAATGGTAAATAGTTACCAAAGACAGAGTACGGAACCAATCAGCAACTTAATGCTAATTGATGATTAGTTAACAAGTATTTCCTGAATAGTTTTGAAGCATTAGCAGCAGTGATCAAGTGTCTTTAACTCAGCACACTGGCCTCATAGGCCTTTTTCGCAGAAGACATTTTGACACATCACAGTTATAGATAATAAAATGAATGATGGCTGAATTCCGTTTAGCTGCTTCAGTTTCAGGGTCCTTCATTGTGCATGCTGGCTCACTGTCACACTGTCATGGCTTACTGGGACACTTGAACACCGTAGCCATTGTTAGTGATATTAGTAGCCTGTGATTTTCCTACTATGACAAGTCAAAATATCTTCTGTGAAAATGGCCTGTTGCTGGTTAACTCTAAATCAGGAGCTAAATGGGACATAACATATAACTGATCACTGCATTGTTATTACACACAAATTAATTACTGTAGTAATTGTAGTAATATATTATAATACAGTTGTAGTAATACAGAGTTGTTACAATGCATCATTACTTGATCCCTTTTTTGTATGCTTTTACGGAGAAGGCACCATTAGATCATGACTGAAACAACCCCGTCCCTCCTTATGTTACTGTTGCTATGTTAAACAGGTAACACTTTATATTAAGGTACACAAATTAACCATGAACTAGTTGCTTATTAGCGTAATATAAGGTGGTAGTACCAGAGAGGAGTATAGAGATATGGTTGAATAGAGTTTATAATGTGTGCCAAGTAACTCGGTGCAATGCACTACATAACTTGAGGTACACATAGATAGAGACTAATATGTACTTAATAAAGATGCAGTGTTTAGTCATTGACATTGACTATTTAGCCTTTGATCCAGCCTCGTTTCAGCATTTGAGTTATTCAGGAACTATTTGTTAAGTATCTACAGGAACAAATCATTGCATACTGGTTCATTAACAGATCTGGCACTAATTTATTATCTACTTTACAATCCTTCATTTATTCAGGTGCTATTAGTTAACTATGCATGAATTAGCACTTCGTTATTTCATCCATTCTAGTTGGGAACTACTTAGGATTTTGTGTACCTTACAGTTTAGTGTTACTCCCACACCTTTATTTTGCCTAAATTTGGAGCCAGTGTGTTGCATGCAGTTTTCAGTTTTCCCAGTGTTAATAAAGTAACCACTGGATCGCCTTGATAGTTCAAAACAGAGTTGGAAGTGTGAAGCTGCTAAGCAGACATGATTGTAGTTTTGCCCTGATGGCAACAATCTTGCTTACTTTTGTGGAAATATGCACTGTATGGATGGCCTGTTTCTATAAAAGTACATTGTCAAAGATCTTTGACATTTGTTGACTACATCATACCAAGATGTTGTTTTGGTGTTCCCTCTAGATTTTTCTTTACTCGGCAATACTAACCAAGTGCTGTTCTGACCACTGCTAGCAAAGAATAACCAAACAATATTTCTGGGCGACTCCTGTTAAGATGCATCATATCAGAATCATAACTGCTTTATGATTGTGATTGGCGGGTTATGGTCAGTATTGTAAGCAGTTATAACCTGATTCCTGTTTAGCTGAATGCTGTGTGAGGAACAAAGGCACTGTTGGATACTAACAAATAGGTTTTGGGGAGGTTTTTGGGGGATGTTTTCATAGAGGGCTCTTTTCTACAAACTGTTAATGTTATTCAACACTCTACCCTACTGCTGCTGTTGCCTGAAAACCTTGTTACTCCAATATGTGTTTCTTTTGCTGTTTCTTACTTGAATTGCAAGTTTGCTTTTTTATTTTTTAATGGCCCTTCAAAACCATTGACCAGTTGAAAACCTTTCTTAGTTACTGAAAATCAGATTTTGTAGAGCTACAAGTTTTCCTCTGACAGTGATGCCATATTGATTCCTTTCTGTATCTGTGCGTACATTGCTTCTGCACACTGTTTACTTCATGTGCTGAAGACAGTTTGTAATGAACGAAAGAGTTGTTTCTCAGAGAAAATTTTAATGCAGTCTCATATTTTAAAGATTTTTTTCTCATAACTTTTCAGATATTATAGTAAAGGACTGCTTTGCTTGCTTCCAGATATATATCCCTTACATCAGAGAGAGCATAGGCATGATTAGCTTTCATCAGTTATTGCATGACTACAATCCACACAGACCACAGTCCTTTTCACATTAATTGTAAATCAGGACATTATATAGTCCATTTAGCTATGGGATAAGACTAAATCATTGGCAATCAATGACACATAATGAGGTCCCCCTCAGTCTATTATTTTCTATATTGGGACGCCTCAGAGTGCATTACCATACCATGGTCACTTTCCAAAAAACACATTAAAGGAAATCATCACTATTGCTGTTATTCATAGTCTATACCTGGACTATACCAGGACTTTGGAATTCACTTGTCCTAATATACGATTTTAATTGACAGCCAATCAGAAACAAACAATAATGCCCAACTTTGTATCCCAATATAAGAAAATAATTGACGAGGTATTGGCAAGTTGTGTTTCTTATGCCAAGTCTATGTTCCAGATTGGGAGAGCTGGCGCGCTGACATTAACCCTGGTCTGAGATGGTCACTGTGGAAAGGACTGCTGCTCTGGACTGGGTGTAGTTTGTAGCAGCTTTAACAAGAGCTTTAAGTACTTTTTCCTTTGGATGTTTTTCAGCTGAAGCTTTATTTTCATGATGTAAACTGTTCCTGTAAGACTGCATTTAGACAGGGACAGGAAAAGATGTCAACACTGTGGCATAGTTATGTCTTCTCATGGCCATCTAAACTGAAGTCATGGACTGACAGTTGTCTGTTCAAGGTTGGACTTTCTGTTCCTGTTTGAATGTATCATAGTTTGAGTGACAGCTGTCTGAACCAGTGTTTCTGACCTAATGTTATTCATCTGCTGTGGGGGATATTAACATCTTTGATAATATGTCATTATAACCATATTTAGCTATTGCTATCAGCAAATGCTGATGAATTCATTACTGGAAATGAGTATGTTTCCCTATGCAAAAATATACCATTAATAAACAAGCTATACCACAACTCAGCCAACAGATCTGTTTGTTGATTTCATTCATATCTGCTCCTATCATGATGAACGTGTAGACTTGCCTGCACTCAGACAGAAAACAGTCCTGTATTAAAACAGTGCAGGGGGCTGCATTGGTGTGGGCTGTTGTTTCAGGTACAGGTGAGACGGTGAAATGCGATCCAGCAAGGGTTTATCAGTTTGAAGGTTTATCAGATACCAAAATAATGCAGAGTGGTTTATATCAGACAGGATTGTACAGCTTTACAGCAGAAGTACAGTAGAAATACAGTGTGCTGTGCAATCTACCAGGAATATGAGCTTGCACGTATTCAGCAAGGCCTTGCCGGATGATGCAACATTACAGTCTGGCAAAATTTGAGGCAGCTTCAAGTTTTTGCCAGATGAGCCTGCATCTTTTTGCCGGAGCCCTCTGTGTTGGCACCCCAGCTGTGCCAGACTGGCCTCATTCAAATGAATAAGTGGGCTGCATTTTTTCACACAGAGCTGAAGTCTGAAGGCGGCCTTACACTCACACACAACTTCATATTGTAACCTTTTCTTTTTTCTTTGGTAAGACGGGTAAAGGGACATGATTCATGCAAGGAATATCGGAAGGGTTGTTAGTTAGTGGTTATTTGTAAGACTAGTGGAATTGACTGGACAACTGTTTCATTCCAATGAAACTCCCTGTCAAGCCAGTTTGGCCAGCCAATGTAGTTTAGCCTAAGCAGATGCAATGTAGATATAAACCAGCAATCAGCTGCTCTTTACTTGGGTGAGTAGGATTCAAAGACAGGGTAAAGACAGGGTCATTGTTGGGAAATAAGATAAGGCACATATTCCAACATGACGGAGAGGAGAGAGTGAGAGAGATAGAAAGCACCTGCTGGACAGAAAAAACTGACAACTGAAACTTCACTTTTATACGGTAATTTTTCAGTGTAATTTGGTGTAATTCTCCACACACTTCACTGAACTAGTGCAAACTGGAGTCTGCTAACAGTGAAAAGCAGTGACAGCTGTCTCATATGAATGGATCCAACGTGGGTTGAGGGTGTTGATTAGACCCACGCTATATCTGCGTCTGCTGTCTGACAGGAAAAAAACACAGAACGTAAGTTATGACTATAACTATGAATCTATGAGAGCAAATGATGACTGTCACCACAGTCTTCACCTTGAATGATGCCATTCTTCTACCTATCCTCGAGACCTTATATCAACAAAGCCATGTGACTGACTTTAGGAGGCTCAGCTCGCCGTCTGTAAGAGCATCCAGGTGAACATGCCTCCTCCTTGTGCCTGGAATGCCTCAGCCCGTTCTGAGCAACCAGAGATGGTGATCGGACGGTCATTGTTCGCACTCATAGATCCATAGTTCTATGAGTCCAAATAGAAAATGAAGAGCGATACAATTAAAAAGATTATTATTTTACTACACGACTAGGAATAATCAGGCCATAATTCAAATTAAAAGTCCAAATAGAAAATTGAAAAAGCAAATTGAAAATGTAAAAGCTTAAATAGAAAATACTAAATTCTATATTTTTCAACCATTTGGCTTTTTAAATTTCATATTTTCCATTTTAAATTTGATGTTTGATGTTTTCCATTTTCAGTTTGGCTTTTCAAGCTGTATGTAAATGAGGAGGCGTGGCCCAAAGGCTGCAGGGAGGGTTTGAAACGGCCGGGCGCAGAGCCACCTTATGGACAGCAGGGGGAGCTGGCTGCTAAAGAGCACAGTGCAATGAAAACGGAGAAAATGGAGAAAGTACAGTAAGCAGGGTCGGAGGGAGTGCTGTTATTTATAAAGCAATGGCTTCATTTTGATGAAAGCGTTCAAACATTTCTGTCCATGTGGCCTCACACACAAAGTCACCAGTGAAAGGAGCGGTAACAACTCCCCGTCGGTCTGACGGCGGGAAAGCAGCGGACAGTGCAGCAGGTAAGAGGCTAACATTAGCGACTAGCTATATTAGCTGCTATTTGCTGGCATATATGACTAATGGTTAATTTGAAAATATTTTACCTTTTTACCAGTTACTTGTGTTCTCCAGCGTGAGATTATATAGCTTGCCGTTATCTTTGCATGATAGCAACAGCCAAGCAACAATTAAATACTGATGAAATTGTATATGAGGGTTTAATTTTTGTATCACAT
>LKNJ01003682.1:12028-53324 GCA_002120245.1 Maccullochella peelii | reverse complement strand
CACGTTACAAAATTCAAAATACTGCTTTGGAAGATACAGTGAGTTCTACAGTATCTGTAGAACTAAAACAACATACTGAGGTCCAAGTCCCACCAATGCAACGTGAAATATTACTTTTCACATGCAATGTCTGAAAAGCACATATGCCAGTGTGAATTCATCCCATGCGAAATGTCGTTTCCTGTACATGAATGGATCACATCTGAAACGGTGTTGCACATTGGCAACATCAGGGAAATGATGTTGAGTGATGTCTAAGATTTCACATGTGAAACGTCTGAAAAACCACATGTGCCTATATGTGGCTTTTTTTTTTAATCTGTGAAATGGTGCTCTACATGTGATTAACACTGTAAATTTACATGTAAGGCTAAATATACAATATTAGGTCTAATTTTATATATACATTTATAATGTTTTGAATTGTAGAATGTGCTAAAGCACCCAAATTTCCAGAACAGAATACGGAGGATAACTAAAATGTATAGTCAAATGTGAATGACCATATTATACATAACAGAAACACGAGTTACACAGAAAGAACACAAAAAGACATTAATTGCATATAGGTTGGACCTCCTTGAACTACTCAGCAATACGGAAAGCAAAGCACATTTGTTTTGATATAAACCATTACATATTCATTCAGTGGAAATGAATGTTTCCTTTCTAAGTATTAACAAGGCAGACAGCAGCTCCCAGTAACACTGTTGCTGTACTAAACATTATAACCACAAGATGGCAGATATGTTTCAGCACTTCTTCATAACGCAACATTGTTTCCTTTAAGCGAATATCTCACCACTCAATGTGAAAATGTTCCATTGGACAAATCTGTTTAAAATACTGACCAGTCTGAAATTGATATATACAGATAATACCAATTTCCAATTCAGAGAATAAAGAAAGGGCAGGAAAGAATGAATAAACAGCGCAGTTAAGGTGCAGTATCTTGAGGCTGCAGGAAAGCATGCAGAGTTGAAAAAATATCACATGACATGCGACAACAGTCACCTCGGGCTCGCAAACCAATTAGACAGCCATATTTACAGCCATATTCTGTTAGACAAAACATGCTAATTAAGACATGTAATAAGCTGCGTGATGCATTAATTAGCACACATTTGTATGTCAGTATGCTTGTTTTCATGTTTATTTTAACACTGACTGAGCTACAGACTACAGACATTTCATTCATGTTTCCTCATTAATGTGCAAATTGATGCAAAATCTGTTTAGATCATCTATAAAGGAGGAGCCAGTGGTGGGTTATGAATCAAGTATTAAATATGATTATTTCAAAAGAATGTATACTCAGACAGGTAGTCTGGTTTGCACTTTCATCACAGCATCATGTCTCACATTACACTCTCATATATCAGCTCCAACATACTGTGGCATGGTACAGTAAATATTCCACTAGCGTTTGACTTTGTCATGGATGTCTAATATTCTAATGTCACTGAGATTACACACAGATGTCACTTCTTTATCTTAAACTTTAGCTCATTGGTGACATTTGGACCCACTGGTGGACAACCATACTGAGTGGAAAGGTCAAACATACACATTTAAATGCAAATTGTCTGCTATTATTCTTAATATTATCTTATATGAATCATGTTAATGATTGTGCAGGTAGTGATTGTTTGACCATATAAATGGAAGGTAGATTCATAGACTGTAAAATTGAAGTTGATTGTGTTTGAGAAGGAAAATCTGGATTTTTTTTGTGTGAACTGAACATAAAAAAAGGTTTCTCTATGTATAAAAAAAATAAGGAATGCTTAACAGACAAAAAGTGTAACAAAACAGTAGATTTAC
Organism: Maccullochella peelii; assembly: GCA_002120245.1. Taxonomy (NCBI): domain Eukaryota; kingdom Metazoa; phylum Chordata; class Actinopteri; order Centrarchiformes; family Percichthyidae; genus Maccullochella; species Maccullochella peelii. The sequence goes on along the minus strand of LKNJ01003682.1, from coordinate 51,500 downwards.
TAGAGTTAGTCCATTTAGTGTCTAATTTCTTGCACTAATATTGCAGGAATTATACATGTGGAAACACATGGGAACAGTACAAGAAACAACCAAATTCAAATAATCCTTTTCATGAAGACAGCGTTTGCTTATGTTTATTATGTGGATTTGATTTTCCAGCAGTATAACAAATCAACGCAAAGCATTTCAGCTGCCGATTATCAATTTCGGATGTTGAAGCTTCATTGAATCTATTTATGACTTTGAAGGGATCCAATATTATGGCTCAGTTTGTTTAAAACTCTCAGAAAGAATGGGGCTTAAAGCTGAGCTTCAGTTGCTGAATCAATTAAATTCAGTTTTATTTATATAGTGCCAAATCATAACAGAAGTTATCTCAGGGCTCTTTTCATATAGAGCAGGTCTAGACCGTACTCCTTATTATATTTACAGAGACCCAACAATTCCCACCATGAACAAGCATTAGGCGACAGTGGCAAGGAAAAACTCCCTTTGAACAGGCAGAAACCTTGAGCAGAACCAGAACCAGGCTCTGGGTAGGCAGATTTTGTGTGAATTCAGCCTCAGGAGGTGCGGCTTCCCCGTACCAATATGGACCCATCGCTGTAATGAATAACAGTGACCAATGCATACGTGTACAGCATATATTTATGGAGCCAGAGAGTCCAAAACAGAGGAGACTATTATTGTAGCTTGATAGTTAGTAGTTCACCAACTAGCCATGGAAGTAGTGCCTATACGTCACCAAGCTTCTGAATTCTGAATGTGAATTTTACCATATTGTGCCTCAAAAACCTCACAATGGAACAAATAGTGTCCATGGCACAAGCTTGCATTTTATAGATGTGAAAATTACAGTCGACTCTATAATTAGAGTACGACTCTACACCTACCAGAGATGACGCAAAATTGAAGATGATTCATAAGTGGCTGAAAATCTCAATTTACTGCAGAGTCTGTTAAACTGGAATTTTGCTGCTCCGCACTGCACATAGTCGAACATTGCGTAGTTGTGATTTGGGTGGTATATGTGTTGGCCTCTGTGACCTGTGGTTACCCATAAGACCTTTCGTACCAAAGAGACAAACAAAAGCTCAACCTATTACTAGAATGACCCATCGAGGGAAGTGGTCTCTTCTCACAGCTGCCTGCAGCAACAAATGACCAATGCATTGTAGTTATTGAGCTGTAACATGCAAAACCACTGGTAATTGTCCTTTAAGTCTTCATGTAGCGGTAGACTTTATCCTCCAGGTTCACCCCCACCCCCCACATGATGTTTGACATCTCTCTTCATCGTGTCTGGTGTCACTGAGTGTACACACACCTACCTGTCTCATGTGAGAGTCTAGTTTTCATAGATCCAGAAAGGAAAAAGGTCATCGTCATTTAATAATAGGAGGGAGTGATGAGCCTGGCTACTCCCTGTGTCCCTGCATACATCAACTCCACTGAGCAGAAAATTAAAATGGAAATTCAGGCCTTGAACGGAGTTGAGGGTCCCATTGACCTGTGCTGTAGGATTTATGGCAGGTGATTACATCACCTCGATGCTACCTGGACTACTGAGCTCATTCGATGATCCAACTCATAACCATTCATAGAGATGTGTGAATATCACTTTGATCTTTTTATCGATCATTAGTCATTGACTGAATGTAAAATTCATTATTCAACTGTCAGTGATACATTAGGCAAATATAGGCCATCCTTTAAAAGTTGTATGTTGAACTATGTGTAATGAACCTCATATAGTATGATGGATATGATGCAGTCTGTTTGCATAGTTACTGTTGACTAATACTACACAGGATGAATATGGGAGCATGAATTGATTCTTGTGCAACCCATTGATCAAACTCAATTCAATTCAGTTTTATTTATATAGCACCATATCATAAAGTCATCTCAGGGCACTTTTTCATTTAGAGCAGGTCTAGACCGACTCTTTATAAACTAGACCAGGTGTTCGTTGGACACTGCAGACAATAACATTCTTATTTCCTCAAACTGTGACAATGAATTGACAGTAAATTTAAAGCTACAACATGCAACTTTTTACGTTTCTTATCCTGTGTGTACATTCCCAACATGTCAAGTGTTTTTGAAACCCAAACCAGTAGAAGTGGGTAAAACAACTGACTCACTTTAAGCAGCTTTCCAATTCCTTCACTTCCTGCACTGTGGCTGCTTAAAGCCAACTCCACACATGTTTTCATGAATATGTTTTTTTTTTGATATTTTACAATCATTGTCATCCTGGATTTTATTGGGGAGTTGATTTAATGAAAAATGGGGGAAATTCTTTATAATACAAATACAGTTCACGGGAAATGATTTCTTGTAATTATTTTGGAATAAAGTCGTAAAAATTTGAATATGGCAGAACATATGATCATATTAATAAAAATAGTCCAAACCTAGTAAAAGTCTAGAATTGAGATGGGGGTTTTTGTGTTAAAGATAAATTGCTGCTTCTGAGTATCTACAAAATAGTGATGATGATGATCAAAATACACACAGAGCTTGGTCACAAATGTGACTGTATCTACACAATAATAAACATTTTACGATAATAAAGGCTGGGGTCTTTGGAAAGTTGAATTGGTTTGGGTTGGCAGATACGGCGATGATTCCAGTCAAAGTTGCAGAGTAAGAGAGAGGATCTTCAGCTGGATTTGTTATTATTATTCAGGAAGTACAGTAGACACACATACATGCAGCTAGCAGGAGGTAGCATCTGTACATTTGTGGTCTACAAAGAGACATAACAATATGTTCTATAATTACAACAAATGGGAATTAACATGACATTCAAAGCAATAAAGCTATTTGCTGTAGGCATTCTCACAATTAGCTTCAAAGATAACCATACAAATATACCTTTTGCAGGTATTGAGGTTAACCGCACATGAATTACTAAACATTGTGGCAGTTACTGAAAATGTCTTTAAATTACTGTTCATAAACACAACACAAAAATTTAAGGCTAAACTATAGCACACTCAAATAACACAAACAGCAACCATGTGTCAGGGTGCGGGGTTCAGCAGGCGTAGGAGTAGAACCCAAATGCAGACATACACAGAGGCGGAAGCCATTTAAAGGTTTATTAGTCCTTACCTGTAGTATAGGCAGGCAAGCAAGCAAGCAAACAACAAGTAAGTCCAAATGCAGACACATGGACACACTGGACACACAACATCAGACAACGAACCCACAAAGGAAAAGGACAGGCATAAATAGGGAAAGGTTAACGAGGGGAATCAGGCACAGGTGAGCAATGGGGAACAGGTGAATACTATCAAGGGTAATGACACTCAAGGCAGAGACACGAGGGCAGGAACATGGTGGAAACAGGAGGCACGACTTCAAAATAAAACCAGAAACTAAACGCAGACATAAACAAGACAAGACAAAGTCAATGGATCCTAACACCATGTGGTGCACCTCCACACCAATTGGGCAATTAGGCTTCAACAGTAACATAGCTTTACAGTATCTCTGAACCAATATCCAAAAGCAGCTGTAACTGCTGAATGACAACACTATGAACACGTGAAGGCAACTTACATCATGCTCATTCACTCACAAACAGTGTTCAGACTTCTCTCCTCCGCTCTGTCTCTGCTCTGCATGCAGGTGGTGCAGACACAGACTGTGAAGACGTCACTGCTCGTTAAACGGCTAGACAGGCTTTCTCACATTGCCATTTAACATACTTACCAGTAACGACTGTCCTGTGGTGCTGAGAAGTACTTTGGCCCATCAGAGCTTTTCCATCATGTTCTGTGGTTGAATATGAGTACAGTACTAAGATGTGCCTTTGGTCTTCCTAACACCACAGTTATAATAATGACAAATGATCTCCCCCAAGTCTTTTTGGATAACATTACATTGAAAGGAAAACGTCCTCACTTACAGCATTTGAACAGATTAGCTTGACTTCATCACAGAGCTATGACTGGCACTAAAAACGTTTCAGCGTACTTGTAATTACAACTGAAATGACACTGAGTTTTGGCGGACATCAGTCTTTGTGTGTCAAGATTACCAAAACTCAGTGCCCCGTCAGCCTTTTCTTTTCTTTTTAGTTATTATCATTGAGATTGTCATCATAGCAAACCCAGTTTCTGATTGTATCTATGACTAGCATTTATTCTGCTATAGCCATTAATAGTAGTTTTATGCAATGTAGTTTCATGCAAAACATACATGCTTAAGATAACCATTAATTACCAGTATACAACATAAATGCATAATTAATATATACATGTACATGAAAATAGCTTGCTGTCCCAGCTGTGACCGTCTGCACTGAAGAGAAACAGCAGTATGATGCAGCTGATGCCGTAACAGTGTCTATCAGTGGGCTACGGATACTGAACAAGAGTGGGGTGATGCCTCATTACCTTTTTCATCCCCCTTATCACACCATGAAAATCAGGTAGGAAGACATCAATTCTCATGTGAGCATATCAGTGTAGCAACAAGCTTGGCTGGGCTGCATGTCCACAACTTTAACGTTTCTTACATTTGGTAATGTTCGCAGTAAACGTTCTTTTCTGCTCCCTACAAGCGAGATATTCCACCCAGCGTCAGGTATTAAAGGACAGTTCTGGTTAATTAAAACTTAGGTCTTATTTTCATAGATGTGTCTATCATATCTAACAACATTATACTCACCAAAGTAATTGCTGAGATCTGGAAACACAGTGGTATCACTGCCATGATTTGGAAATGTAACAAGTGCTGTTGGTAAGTTTGATTCAAGAGTTATCGCTTATTTTAGCATGTATGTTCTGTAATATTCTTGTTCATTAAAGGTGCAACATATGAGATACTGAACATTAATATAGCAGCCAACAACAATTTGCTATGTAAAGATATAGCAGAGTAATGGCTTCCTGATCAGAGAGTGATGTCACACTCCCTCCGTGTGTGTGTGTGTGTTCCCACGAGCTGCTCTGTTCTTTGTTTTAGAAGCCGGGACGGCCGCACGTGCGTGTTAGTGCATGTGAGTCCCTCTGCGTTTAAAAAGAGACTGAGAGAGTAACCGCCCGCGCAGTATTGTAACAGCGAGGCGGCAGACTGCAGTTCAAAGCGTTCAGCTGATGGCATTCATTCATTCTGAGCTGGCTCACTCACCACCAGAGAGTCCAGTTCTTTCTGTTATTTCCCCCCAGTCTCTCTTCTTTTCCCCCTCTCCTCTCTGTACGTTCGTGAAGCAAAGCACATTTCTCCTCCATTCAGCAGTCAACATGGACGAAGAGAGACTGTACGAGAGGGGTCGGCAGAAGTGAGAGTGACGATAAATCCACTTTTTAATCCCAGAAGTTTCAAAATAAACTGAGCTCTCCTCCAGACTAACCAAGGCGGTTTTGGTGAGTTTTATTTTGTTTCTGCTGAGTTAGAAGTGTGTTTTACAATCTGCGAGGTTAAATTAATGTTTTTGACAATGGGGTTTGGCGGCTTTGAGGTGAGCGATATCACGGCTGTCTCTGGTTAGGGGGAGGTGTGGCCAACGTGCCGATTTGTTTTGGTCTGAGATGCTGGTGCTAGTGCGACATCTTGTGGCAGCATATATAGAACCTTTAAAAACGCAGTCATTTAAGAGTTCCCAATGAGGATTGTCGGCTGCTGTTTGACATTTGTGAATTAACCTTGATCATCTTTGTATGTTTTGTTTGATCAAATCTTGTTACATTTCAGTATTCACCCATTGCGCTGTCCCCTGAAAGTCGAAGATTTGAATCATCAGTCAGAGTCCCCTCAGTCGACTGAGATTCTTCAAGTCGAGCAGTCCTTTTTGTTGTTGTTGTTGTTGTTGTTCTGTCAATCAGTGTGCAGCTAATTCTGGGGACAGTTTGGTCCCCAGAAGTAGCTGCAGAGTGAGTGTTCCTCGCTTTCACACTTCTCTCCGGGGTAAAATCATTCCACTATGTCAAGTCACCCCCTCCGCTCGGTGCAGATGTCTGCGACCATCCAGGCGGCTGCGGACCCAGACCCAGGGTGAGTCTAAGTGAGACGAAGGCAGCTGCCTGGAGGAAGATAACATTATCTTCTTCTTCAATTTTCTCAACTAACTCTTGGCAAGCAAGCAAACAAGTGTATTTTCCAAAATATTTTCTGAGGTCTGCTCCATGCACTTCACAGCAGGTGTGAAAGCAATCCATCCCACAGTGAGGAAATACAAGATTTCAGGGCATTGTTTCTTACTGCCCCTTTCTTTTTACACAGCGCTTTGGGCCACAGTAGAAACTAAATATGATGTACTGACTAACGATATCAAGAAATATTGATAGAAGCCATAATGAGCTCATCTTGAGGGTACAAAGCATGACTCATATTACCTTGTTGTGTCATTAGTTGGCTACAGACCTGTCGTAAATTAGGCAATTGTCACTTTTGTCAGGTTTTTCTTAATGTCCTCCCTGAGTCCTGGTGGGTCCTGGTTTATGGCCCGGAGGTCATATAGATAACATGATATTTTGGGAAACTTCATCCTTGAGTCTTAACAGAGACTTGTTTTATGGCAGGGACCATGGCTGTCCCACACTTTAATTCTTTCTCAGTGAAAGATTATTCATCATCAGGCGACTTATCACGCTACATACTGACTAACAATATCAAGAAATATTGATAGAAGCCATAATGAGCTCATCTTGAGGGTACAAAGCACATGACTCAAATTACCTTGTTGTGTCATTAGTGGATAACCCCCACCACCTCTGCAGGTACTGCAGCAGCATTGTGTGTGCAGTCAGGTGAATCTGCTGCTCAACATCAAAAGAACTGTGGCAAAAAAAATCAACTGAAAACAGAGCTGCTTGTGTCTGCTGTCTGCACTGGCAATGCAGACATGAGAGTCTAATGATAATGACAATCATAAAGTGGCATAAGAGAGGAAGTTAGCCAAACAACAAACACTGCTAAAGCTACATGAGAGAAATTAGATTTATTACAGGACGGTGACTCACTAGCCATGGCTCTGCCAGGGCTAACACCAATGAGGCGTCCCTCAGTGTTAATGAGGCTAACTGCCAAATTTGATTCCAAGGATTTCTCATTACCATTACAGCAGGTTTTTGCTTTAATTGTCACTGACTGAGCACAGATACCATGTCAGCATTGTGCTGACCAAAATGATACTGAAAGTTTGCTCCATCTTGAATATCGAATTTTTTTTTACCACTTTCACCATCAATGAACAGTTATAGTTTTGGGAAATACACTTATTTGCGTTCTTGCTGAGAGTGAGATGAGAAGATCTCGTGTTTAATCTCATGTTTGTGTGTTACACAGAGCTGGAGTCAGGCAGTGGCTAGTCTAGCTTAGCACAGCTAGTCTGGCTCTGTCCAAACTTGAAAAATATACCTACCAACACTGTTTAAAGTCCACTAATTAACACTCTAGATCTTGTTTATTTAATCCATACAAAAGACCAAATGTAAAAACAACATCTGCTGGAACTATTATATATGACCACTTGTTATTGACCAAAGTTCAAACAGAGCTGGCTGAGGTGTCAGCATGTGGCTGAGGAAGGCAATTGGAAATGGTCAAAAGCTTAAGAAAAAGATTGTAAGTGAACCTCCATTGTATACTTTATCACAGTTGTCTTTTGTGGTTCTGGAGGAGCTTTCTAAAGTCTTTCTCAAGAAAAAAATAGCCCTGATGATGTCATAGTGATGTCATGAGCATTATATGAGTTTGGGCTTGGAGACTTTAGAACAGAAAGCCTGCTGTGGAGTTTCAAAGAAGTGGCAGGGAGGCAGGGAGGGTCTAAAAAAAGATGCTATTGAGTTACATTATGGGAAATGGGATTCAGTGGTTTTGGAGCTTGATCCGTGCTAGGGACTAAAAATCAAGCCTTGGCCTCTGCTGCTTTGATTTTGAACATTCTTTTAAATTGCCCATTAAGAGTCCCATTAACTGGTCATGGCTCATTGTGCCTCTCTGTCCCTCCTTTCAGCCACATTCCCACTTCCTCAAAACCATTCATTGCCATTCCCTACCTGTCCACCAGATGCCCTCAGACTTCCTTGTTCACCTGCTAAACAATTTTCATTCAGCAGTAGCTCGGACCGGTAATGTTGTGATCTATACAGTCATGTGATGCAGTCACATCCTTCAGTGTGAACAGTCTGGTGCTGGTAATGGCATACTTAATCATTCATTCAGTAGACAGTATGCAGTCGATACTGAGCATGTAGTAAACAGTTCGTTAGTGTGTGATTTCAAACATAACCCTGTTCTCACTTCCCTCTTCTGTCACTCACTACATAATAATAATAATGATAATAATAATAAACTTTATTTATATAGCACCTTTCATACAGGGGGTGTAGCTCAAAGTTCTTTATAGAAGTGAAGGGACAAGAGAATAAAACGTGCAATAAATGATTGAACTGCACCAGTCCGCCTGTTTCGTTCAGCCTGCACTGCCAACTGCGACCAGGGCTGAGGCTGAGGCTAAAACAGAATAGGGGTCAAGATTTTTGGTCTCATTCAAAACTGTACTACTATTTTTATGAGAAGAAAAAGCTTAATGAAAAATGTACGTGTTTAAATTGGGATTCTTTTTTTTTTTAACCTTTTTACTAAATAACCTGTTTTGCTGTCAGTTGGGTTTACCAGTCCTCTGCTCTTGATTAGTAACTTACAAAACCTCATGAAATGTAAGTTAACTAAGCTGCTGTTACATGCTAATGGTAAAGGTAAAGAAATCAATGTGTGACATACTGTTGTTGTAAAAGTTAGTTGTTGTGGTTGGTGTATTTAACACATCTCAGAGAAAAAGCAAACTGGTTGGAGCATTTTTCTGACTATCTGCTGAGTATCTGCTGAGTGCTGTCGTACTGTATGTACATTAAGTTCATTCAGAGGCCCATTAAGTGGCTAATGGGGTTTGAGTGCCGGAGAAACGAGCCGTGACAAATGAGGAGAAGTCCTAATGGATGGACAACTTCAGCCACTGAGCCAGATAGTTTGATGGAGGGGGACGGGACACTCGGGCTCTGCGCCAAATCTGCTTCTTCCGCTGCAATATTGTGACGGAGCGGCTCCGTCACTGACTGCAGGCAACACACACACACACACACACACACACACACACACAGTGGGGTAAAAAAGTATTTAGTCAGCCACCAATTGTGCAAGTTCTCCCACTTAAAAGATGAGAGAGGTCTCCAATTTTCATCATAGGTACACTTCAACTATGAGAGACAAAATGAGAAAAAAAAAATCCAGAAAATCACATTGTAGGATTTTTAAAGAATTTATTTGCAAATTATGGTGGAAAATAAGTATTTGGTCAATAACAAAAGTTCATCTCAGTACTTTGTTATATACCCTTTGTTGGCAATGACAGAGGTCAAACGTTTTCTGTAAGTCTTCACAAGGTTTTCACACACTGTTGCTGGTATTTTGGCCCATTCCTCCATGCAGATCTCCTCTAGAGCAGTGATGTTTTGGGGCTGTCGCTGGGCAACACGGACTTTCAACTCCCTCCAAAGATTTTCTATGGGGTTGAGATCTGGAGACTGGCTAGGCCACTCCAGGACCTTGAAATGCTTCTTACGAAGCCACTCCTTCGTTGCCCGGGCGGTGTGTTTGGGATCATTGTCATGCTGAAAGACCCAGCCACGTCTCATCTTCAATGCCCTTGCTGATGGAAGGAGGTTTTCACTCAAAATCTCACGATACATGGCCCCATTCATTCTTTCCTTTACACGGATCAGTCGTCCTGGTCCCTTTGCAGAAAAACAGCCCCAAAGCATGATGTTTCCACCCCCATGCTTCNTGTACTACTGTATGTTCGCTTTCCTCCTGCTCTCTCTATCTCTCTCTCTCTCTCTCGCTCTCTCCCTCACCTCTCTCTCAACCAAACCGGTCGAGGCAAACCCACAGCCTGGTTCTGCTCGAGGTTTCTGCCTGTTAAAAGGGAGTTTTTCCTTTTAAGGTCAAACGTTTTCTGTAAGTCTTCACAAGGTTTTCACACACTGTTGCTGGTATTTTGGCCCATTCCTCCATGCAGATCTCCTCTAGAGCAGTGATGTTTTGGGGCTGTCGCTGGGCAACACGGACTTTCAACTCCCTCCAAAGATTTTCTATGGGGTTGAGATCTGGAGACTGGCTAGGCCACTCCAGGACCTTGAAATGCTTCTTACGAAGCCACTCCTTCGTTGCCCGGGCGGTGTGTTTGGGATCATTACAGGTCTGTGAGAGCCAGAAATCTTGCTTGTTTGTAGGTGACCAAATACTTATTTTACCGAGGAATTTACCAATTAATTCATTAAAAATCCTACAATGTGATTTCCTGGATTCTTTCCCCCCATTCTGTCTCTCATAGTTGAAGTGTACCTATGATGAAAATTACAGGCCTCCCTCATCTTTTTAAGTGGGAGAACTTGCACAATTGGTGGCTGACTAAATACTTTTTTGCCCCACTGTATGTACACGCCACACATTCCCGTACATCCCCTTCTCTGTTTCAGTAGCGCGACCAAGGGTCACTTTTATATAATTCATCATCATTTCCATTCAGTCACGTGAGGCTGATAATTCCTGAGCGTTGGGTTTTTTATTATTGATATTGATTTGAGTTACATCATTTCAATTTTCTGTGAAACATTTAGCATAATAAATAATTTGCAATGTTCAAAGGACACCATAATCATATTCTGGGTTGTTCCATAATGCATTCACAATCAGAATATCAATAAATACAGATGCAAATAATGAATAAATCGCCTAATATAAACGCAGGACACAGTATACATACAGAGTGCAGGTTGTTCATGTGCAGGCTACAGAGAGAAAACACTGCTGCTCTGCCAGTGATAACTTGCCTTCATTAGTATTAGCGCAGTGCACATGTGTGCAGACACAAACTCCATCAAAACTCTCTACAGCTGTGAACCCGACTGACAGACTGTCAGTCTGTTAATCAGTTTAATCAGAAATGGAGGTAACTTTAGGCCTACGTGACACTTCACTTCCTACGTGTTGAAAATCTTCCTTCCTGTGTAGTCCTAAGGGGGCCGGACTTACCCCCTACCTATCGAGCAACACCTGAACTGATAAGAGACCTGATCAGGCCCTGCTCAGTCTCTCCCTATTGTTGGCTGCAGCATGTTGGTCAGCATGTGATCTTCTCCAGCTGACTGTGCACCAGATGCATTATTTGTGATAAATGATGGATATTTGTTAGTTACTGCTATTATTTATTTAGTTTGATTAAGATTTATTAGAATACCTTTGTTTACTGATTATTGTTGTCATTTGCCTTTTTTAGCCTTTAAATCATCTGTCAGTCAACTTCTAAGTGGAAATCCTTTGTAAAGACAATAAACGGTTGAACGACTCTCATCTCTGGTCTTCATACTTTAACTGGTATGCCAATGCAGAGGCTCTTAGTAGTACCCAGCTACCACAAAGTCATGTTTTTACAGCTCCATTGTTGTCCAAGAACTATTAAAAACACATCAGTGAGCTACACTGTTGTTTCTTCATTACCATGAACACACACACTGTAGTTTATTTGGACTCAGTCCCACATACACCGTCCTGCTTCCCCAAATACTCACTAGAGCACCAAATTCAATTCAATTCAATTCAGTTGTATTTGTATAGCGCCATATCATAACAACGTTATCTCAGGGCACTTTGTCATAAAAAGCAGGTCTAGACTGACTCCTTATGGATGTGGATTCATCCGCCCCTGAAAATAGCCCCCTACAAAAGCACAATTTCCTCCAGTTTGAGTAACGTTTGATAAAAACTACAGTGGTCAGCTGTTATTAGAAAATTGCTGAGCTATTGTTAAACAGGAAACTATATATATAACTAATTGTATTTTTTAAGAGTGTTATGCATTTTAATCAAAATATATTTCCTGGCAACAATACTCAATATGTTGTCTGCCAACATTAGTTTTGATTCATAGTTATTACCACTACCGCTGGTGCTGTATAGTATTATATGAAACACTCACCACCTGTGGATTTGACAGGTGGCTGTCGAAGGTTTGTAGTTTGCTTTTTCAGGGAGAGTAGAGAGTGTGGTCACAGTGGTTGAGCTGTGATAGGGTAGTTCTGACCAATGGAAGAGCAGGAGGCAGGCCTTGTAATAGCCACAAACCTAGACATTGACGTGTTCGATGAGGTCATGCATGAGAAACGGCGACAGAAGCAGATTATTACAAAAACATGAGTATGGTGTACCAAATGATTATACGCATGGACACAGGAGAAATAGAAAAGCTGTAGGAGTGGTTTGAGAAGCGTGTTTGGACGATACATTTAGAGGAGTACACTGTAAGTGGTATGAAGGCTTTTAGGTAGAATATCACTTACAGACTATTATTACCCGTCACACTAGTTTGATTTGTGGAGTTTTCTCGTATAGCACAAAACAACACTTCCCGGCTTCACACGGAGCTTTGGGCTCATTATGTTCGATGCCATGGCGCTCATATCGACGAGTGGCAAAGAGGCATGGTGACAAACAGTGGGGAATAACTTTTGAGGGGGGACGGTGGCGTGTGTGTGGTGTACTAGCCTCTCATCCCGCTGCTGGACAGCGTTGCAGCTGCCTCTGAAGCCTGGGGCGCTGAGAGCGAGCCCTACAAGGCATGAGGTTTCGCAGGGTAATCGACTCCTGCGACTGCCGTTCACAGTTGGGGGTTTGGTGGGAGGGGCTTAGTGATACGAGGCAGCAGAGAGAGGCGGAAGGCTTTGCAGAGGTTTTGCCTACTGCAGCTTTAAAACTTGTTTTATATCTGCACTTTATATGAAAAAAGAAACTGGAACCATCACCTCAGAGCAGAAGAGACGCAAGCCTTTAAATAAAGTACACAATTGCTAAGAAATTACTATCCAAGTATTACAAAGTGGTTGAGGGGAGGACTTTATCGAGGACGAGGTCTGTTTAACGCGGCCCCTGTCAGGGACTTAGCCTGGGAGCATAATTTGCAGATAAATTGGGGAAGGTATGAAGAGCTGTTTTCACTAATCCCACTTCACCTTGAAGCTGTTTGACTTCTCTTTTCTCTCATTTTTAGCCACACTCTATCAGCTCAAATCCCATGGCCCGGAAATCAACTTCTAGACTTTGCTCTTGTATGTGGACTAGGAAGGGGAATGGAGCCTTGAGGTTCAACCTGTCAATATAGAAAGGTCTGTCTTGCAGAGGGACTGGTTGTCCCCTGGTGATGCAGAGTGGACAGGTAATCCACAGTGAGATTATCTGGCTCTCTCATGTTGCACAGGTGCCGGTGGCTGATATGACACAAAGTAATAGGCCTCTAACAGGCCATGTGGAGATGGCGGTCAGGACAGCTTTAGATAGCAGCAGATAAACAGCAGCTGCCTGGAATAATGTCAACAACAACAAAAGCAGTGCAGCATTCACTAGATTTTACTCAACGCAATCATTTGGACATTACACCTTCACTGTCATAAAATGTTTACAAATGGAGCAGCTTTAAAGCTGTTGCGTGCAATGTTGGTCAGATAAATGTAAATGAAGGTCAACAATAAATGAATGGATTTTTTCTTTGCTTGTGTATTTCTTAATCCCTTCTATTTGTCTGGAATTGTTTGGAAGTGGGAGGCTTATATTATGGAACATTTGTTGTGGGTACGTCATGGATCATGGGCAACAAGTAGCTGGATGTGGCTATGAATGTGCACCTTTAGGGACCACAGCGCAAGGAAGCCATTGAGACAACAAATGGAAATATAATTGATGAAGTACATAAATAATTTTCATAAATAATTCATTTTAAAAACAGAATTTTACAGATTTTGGTTGCCGACAACTCAGAAATGTCCTATGTGGGTGGCGTTCTTTTGAGAAAATCTTGACTGATTTAAAATTTCAGTTTCATTAAATTTATCTGTCAGGGACTATGAACAAAAAGCATGAATCCCAGAGAATAGAGATTCTCTGTACTAGATGTAACTACTAGCTTCTTTCCGTCTGCCTGAGCAGGTAAACACAGTGACATGACCTCAGTATTTTTGGGGCTGAAGGAAAGCCAAAGTGTGCAAAATGCACATTCATGTTCTTCTGGGGTGCATTAATGTCATAAGTAAATGAAGTGCAATCAGATTTTGATATTCCTTGTGCAAAAATGGAAGATTGATCCTGCCAGTGGAACTCATGGCCAGTAGTAAAGACAGCTGCATTTCGGACTCAAATCAATTATTTTCAGTAGAATCACCGCCATCAGTGTATTTGCTTGCAAAGGCAAAGTATATTTGTGAAGTTTTGGACATGTGAGTTTGTGCCCTCCACCAATAGCAAACCATCTTGACAGTGCTGACCTTTGAGGGAATGGAGAAAATAGAGTGAAGGAAGCTTTCATGTTAGCAATGTCGCATGACCCACAAGTACTGTAATTACTTTGTCACCAACCTTCCAGCAAGCTGTTCAAAAGGATGGGCAAATGAATTTTGCTGTGCCACCTTGAGGTGTGACTAGGCACTTAGGGCAGAAAAGTGAGCAGTGATGGAAATGAAACCTAGAGTTGCTTGAGGTGCTTGTATACTAAGACAGTAGACAGGGAAAATGTTAGCCACACTTCTGCAGATCGATTTATAGGCAAATCTGCAGATTAGCCAGTGAATCCTTACTTTGGTCAGAGCTTCTGAGCTTCAAGGAGGTGATAGTGAGACACAGATGTTGGGCAAAGTAATATGTTACATTACTGTAGTTACTCAGCCCGGCTTCATCAATGGTGCCTTTAAAGAATTTCAAACCCTCCACACCCACACGTTGCATATTTTGTAATTAACACAAGTAGAAATAGAAAATGAGACATTGGGGTCTAACGAGCTGGCAGCCCTACTATCTGTAGGGATTTACTGACCATCAACAGCTAGCTTAACCTTGGTGACTTCACACAGCTCTCCATAAGTCCAGACCTCTGCTGCTGGGTTTACACAACCTCCAACTCCAAACAAAACTACGTGACTCTTGAGTGAGTAAGACAACCTGGGAGTTACCGGGAGTCGCATTTCTCTTCTTCTCATTCTGCTGTTCCTAAATTTCAAGTTCACATGAGGCTTCAGCAGTCTGAGTTAGTCAAATCAAGTGGATATCTGCCAGAGTTACAGACAGATTTAAGTACTAAATTCACTCTGTGTTACTATTGCAGCTCAACAAGGAAACACTGTCTGGAAAACAAAAGACAATTTGACACTAAAAAGACTGTAACTTGGGAAGATACTCACTTGATTTGTCTAACTCAAACTGCTGAAGCCTCATATGAACTTCAGATAAAACTCTGGAATACATATTTGCACAGAAGGAGGGCTGTACATTTTGTCCCCCATCATTATATTGGGAAGGGATCTCTTTATGGGCAGCATGAACAAGAGGAATGATTACAGCCAGGAAAACCTGTTTCAGTGTACATATATATTTAAGACAGACTTCAACCTTCAGCCAGATCAACCTATCCTTTAAAACTGTCTGGAATAAAAACACAATAAAGCCAATAAAACATATTTACATGTGGTTCTCCTTGGAGAAGGGAAAGGAGATGAGATGGTAGGTCTTCAAGTAAGGCAAAGGAGTGGCAAAACAATCTTAACTCAAGTCCACATACTAGCTTTTCAACTGATTCTCATGGTCTTCATCAATGGATGAATAGTTGTCATGGAGATGGCTCAGTTGTCATCACATGACCACAGTATGGTGAGTTATTCATGCTAGGTCAACTGAGCAAACTCCATCTGCTGATGAAGACTGTGAGATGTGGTCGAAATCTCCTGAAAAACCTCAAAAATTGCTTTTACCAAACTACAATTTCCAAGGTCAAGAATGAACTCTGATGCTCAAAGCCAAGGGGTGGGATTTGAGAAGTTTTTATGACCAAACCTTTCAGAGCCATGTTTCAAACCTACAGGGGGTGACTATTCGATACTGAAAAGATCCAAGAGTATTCCGTCAACATTAATTTCAAAGCACCATGGCCATAGTCCTCATTTAAAACCAAAGACAACCATACAAATGACTGTAATAGCATTTTATTAAATCTCTAGCTCAGTGACTTGACTCAGTTTCTACATATTTTATATTTATAGTTTCCATGCTTTACATGTAGAGCTCATGCATTAGGCCCCACAGTCTTTCTATATTTTATGGGGCAAATCAATAACGTAGTGCATGAACCAGAACTGTAGAGGTTCACCAACCACCAACAAATGGACAGGGAGGATCCACATACTCTTTTCCCATTGATCCATTCACTTTTGCTTTACCTCAAAGTCCATGAAAAAAATTGGAAATAATCGTTTCCCTTTTTAAAAAGTGCATATCATGTGGAAACATAATTGGCCGACTCCTCCAAAAACCACGAGGGACCGAGCCTAGAGCCAGGTATGCTGGGACAGGAACAGGTCTGCACATGCTCAAAGTTAAGACATATTTTCAGCAATTAAGTAGAAGCAGAAGGATACATATTCAAAATGTATAAAGAAAAGAACTCAACCTACATTAGAAGTAAATAAGTCAAATATGCCCTATATGTTTTTTGAGGCTGGAGGTTTACATCCAGAGGACTTTTGCAGCAAAATAAAGAATTTAGAAAATTAAAACATATTTGAAAGTTAAAATGTACATTTTGCTATAGAGAAAACAGGTGATTTGGGATTCTGTCTTGTTTGGTTTCAAAGAGTAAAACATCACACATAAAACACCACTGCACACATCATCACAAACGTACATTTGAATGGTTTGCGATAAAAGGTTTGTAGATGCAGATTACAGTAAGAAAAACAAAGTTTTGAATGTGTGGAAAATAACATAAAATAAAAAATGTAAAAAGTTTGACAGATGCTGACATCATCTTTGGTGAGCTTTTACTGGTGGTAAATGCGACTGAAGTGTTAACACCAACAACATGGGATTTGGGTTTGCTGTAGTTACTGCATACGGACTATCACTGTAGGAGAGGTTCACATGCATAACGGTTGTTAGCCTAATCTAGTGCAACAGGGCTCGTAATAGGAGAGATGTTTTAGGGTGTGTTCACACCTGACATGTTTGTTCAACCTATGGAGTGTTTCCTTTGTTTGGTTAGATATGAACAGGCTATTCATACTCAACTGTCTGCATCAGGAGGCCTTAAAGTGTCACTCCAGTTTGGTGCCATCCAACTAGAGGAAATGACCCCAAACTGTAGGGAATAAAGGGTATGAGGAGATAGATTTGGGCATCTGACAGTCACAATTCCTTTGCTTTTAGTGTCAAACCGAACTAAACGATGCATCAATCTAGACCAACCACCATGGCCGAGTGCTGTCTGACTGTAGTTCTTCTAATGGCCACTAGATGCTGGCTGTAGGGGTGTTCAGTACACGAATGAACGAATCTTTAACACTGAACCCTCAAGCTGAAGTGAGTGTACTGAATCATCATTGTCACTGACTGAATCAGGAGCTTTTTACATTGGAAATTCACTCTCTGGTGACTGTGCAGCTGATCTTAGCTGTGATACACACTATCACTTACTGGTTAAACGCTTCATGAAAGACTACAAAAGCCACAGAAACAATTGTGATGTGATAACTGTTGTAGATAGGTGTTTGCCGAACTGTTACACATTCCTTATAGACCTCGTTTTGTACGAACTGAACAGATTAGTTCAAACCAGCAGTAGGATAAAGACTGAAGTCAAAAACAGCGCTGTAAAGTCCCAGTGTTATGAAAGGTGGTGAGATCACTTACGGACATGCTTTTGAACAGGGATACGATAGCTTAGCTTTGAAAATAAAAAAAGTATTACTGTATTTAATTGTAGTCAAAAAGTCCCAGCTTCTCTTTGAAAATACAGTCACAGTTTCTTGGTGTTTGGATCTCTGTAGCCACAGTTTGTGCCTCTCAGTATTCCCATTACATTCAAATCACAGCACTAGGCATCTGTTTCCTTAAAAAATACATTTCCAGCAATCTTTGATAAACCCAAAAATGACAGCTGTTCTGAGAGTATTTATTTCCAGAATCCTCAAAGACTCGTTTAATCATCTGGAAGAAAAAATATTATTTTTCTTCTAAAGTTTTCTTAACCGTTTTTAAGTTGCAAATAGACAAAGGTGGTAGCTTAAATGACACATGTCCTTTCTTACAATGTGAACTAAAATAAAAACATTATCACTTATATTGGTATACATGTATATATTGATGTTTCTTTCCAATATTTTATATTTCCATAAAAAAACTCTTGCTCTGACTCCAATGTAATGGTAATACATATGGCTAGGGTCTCAGTAGCCCATTACACTTCCTTTAAACCATCCTAATGTTGAAACTGATAATCATTATTTCATGACTTTCACTTTAAAATGAGACTATGTAACTTTTAAAGGAGAAACAACACAACCTTCCTTTTATGAATGAAAATTAAATCCATTAGCAATAAAACAAACCCTTGCTTAATTCAATACACTCGTACGTATGGTGGCTAATGGTAGCTAATGTTAGCATACTTACGGTACATATTGTTGTGTAACTGACATTGTTTTTACCATTATCTCATAATTGCCACTTGTAGCTACAATGGCTACTGCTCAGCAAGAATTACATGAGGCCCTTTTCTATACAGAGGACGTCAAGTTTCCAACTTTTTGGGAGCTGGAACTTGGCCAGGTGAAGTCAGGAGTTAATTTGAAATTGGGAACAAACAGTGTTCTTGAAAATCTGTGCGAAACTGTACACCTGTTACCTTTACTGTATGTATATATACAGTATAATAAAAGTGCGGCGAGATAAGGATCCAAAAGTACACAGAGGCACTGTTGTTAACATTATCTATATAAAACATCGACCTTAATTGTACCTTCGGGCAAACCAACTTGGCAGCAACCCAGGACGCTGACAGGCCGGTCAAATCTGTCAGAGCAAATTTCCAACAAGGCATTATATTAATAAATCAACCACTGATTTGAAATCGTAATGGTTAATTTCTTGCCAAAAACGAACAAAATTTGGTGTCACAATAACAGTTGTGAAACTTTAAGAAATATCTTTTTAGCCTGGCTTTACTTGAGGTGCCTCACCATTTGTTGCCTTAGTTTTTAACTCTTAATCATTGGTTTTCATACTATTTGTATCCATGGGGTTTACTGACTTTTATCTATGTTTTAACATTTTATTGTTTTATTGTTGTATTTTTTAAGTCTTGCATAATTCTATTTATTGTTGTCTTTTTTTGTTTTTTACTTTTGTGTCTGTGCTGTTTTAATCTTGCTCTGTGAAGCACTTTGGGCTGCATGTTTGTATGAAAGATGCTATATACATAAAGTTGAGTTGAGTTGAGTTGAATTTGGCTGTTTGCTGCTGGTTGATGTGAAATGCATGCTGGAATACGTTGCTTGGATACTTGTCTACCCCTCAGTTCATGCACACACAAGACATCTCCCAAAGCATCCTGGGTAAAATGGACAACGCAAAAACATTTGTGGACATTTGGATGGACCTGACTAAATGTGGAATAGGGAGAGTACAGCCGCCTTGATGTTGAAGTACAGACAAGAACGCAGATTGAGAAAGGCCTAGTCTCGCTTTAACGGAACAATGTTTGTGGTCAAATGTCTTTGATGGACAGGTGTGTCAGTCTATCACAGTCAGCCGTGGTGGCTGTCACTTGCACCTCTAATCAGCTCGACCCAGGCCTCCTCCCATTTTACCAAATTAGGATTTTCTGGCAAGATAGTAGCGCAGCCTTTAAAAGATCTCTTCAGAAACCTGTGCGTGATGCCACAGACACTTATCTATGTTATTTTACAGTCTGGACTGAAACCCATTGACAGTATAGAAACAATTTTGAACAAGAACAGCGCAGGCAAGTCCACCATACTTAAAAAATACACCAGAGTAAAGTCTTTGAAATGGAGCGTTGGAGCTGCGGACGACTATCTTGTCACTAATGTCATACTTAAGTCTTTTCATTTTAGACATTTTACCTTAAAATAAATCAAACATCCTTGTGACCTCAAATTTACAGTCAAAGAAGTGCAACAGAGCAGATAAAACACAGTTTCACAAACTGCATGAGGACATTCTCAAGTTATCACAACACTGATCATTTGAGATCACAATACTGAACATGATAACAAACCTTTTACTGTAGACTTCCTACTGTGTGAATTTGGTATAATCATATATGCAAAATGAATGTATCACTGTTCTTATAGAAACAACTCCCATTTGAACTAACAATGCTGTTTACAAGTTTCCATTCCCAAAGTCTCTTTTTACACTTGTCCTTTGTATAAAGTTGCATAACTGACTGAATAATTTCACTTTTTTTAATGTGTAGTGCTGGCTGAGAGTAGCATGAGGCTATAAAAATGAAGGAGGAATGTTAAATCCATGGATTCTGACATCTGGATTTGGTGCCTCTTTCTTCCCAGTAACACACGGCCCACTCCATGACAACCCAGAGGGAAATGATTCCACCACTGAAACTGTTTCAGAAAGTAAAGCGAGCAGTCTGACATGTTTTCTGTCAAAGACCCCCACCACCACCACCACCACCACCACCAGCAGCAGCAGCAGCAGCAGCAGCAGCCCAGCACTAACTCAGGTGGTGAGTGAAAACTGGTCCTGCTCTATAGGTTTCTTCACCCAGGCGCCCAGTCCGGCTTTGTGGAAGGCTCTGAAGAGCGTCTGCTTGGTGCTGTGGTACTCCACCGCTGCCTGCTTGGCCTCGTGGTAGCTGCTGGGCCTCACTGTTCGGATCCGCAGGGTGGAGGAGAGCTACGGGACATGGACAGAAGTGAGACAGACAACAACATTTTCTTATCTGTAACACTCATGAATGCCAAAAAAGAGGATGCCAAACTATTTTTCCTATCTTCCCTTAAGCTTACCCTTTTGTTAGCTGTATGATTAAAAATGGTATGGTGGCCAGACATTGACATAAAACTACTTAAACAGTTTGACTGATTTCTCTTTTCCTTCATTTTATATTCATGGGAACTAACTTTCATTGATTCTGATGAGATTAATGTATCAGCTGATGTAGAGTATACAGAAATAAATACACTGAAACGTTTATGACCTCTGAGGCGTCATGGGACCATTGAAGCAGCACATCTTGTGTTAACATGGTAGGGTGAAATGGGGAAAATAAAACATAGGCACAAAATAGAACATAACACAAACAACAGAAATAATAGCAATGATAAAAACCATAAAAGTACTCAACTAAAATATATACTCCTATAGATGTAAAGAAACTCAAACTGAACTCTATGATCATATATCTCACTTAAACCAGGTCTGCAGCCGGTTTAAGGTGTCATTTAAACGGCAGCTTCTGACTCCACAGCAATGGGGTTTTAGAGACCATGTGATTTTGTTTATGACAACACAGGTTTAAACCAGGCTTAAACCTTAAACCACAGCTAAGCTAATGACAGAGCAACAGCCCCAGTGGCATAAAATCTCTTCTTCCTATTCTCTTGTTATTCAATTTTGGTGCGGTTAGTAGTAGTAATAGTAGTCTTAGTATTAGGACTAGTGGCAGTAGTAGGCTTAATTACTGAAGGGGTTTAGTGTCTAATGGACTATATTCCTTTTATAGAGGCTTATTCATATTGACTGAAGCATTTCATTTAAAGCACATTGTTATCTTCCCTGGAATTAAATGTTCTACATAACTCTTTGCTTGCTTGCTGGTAAAGTATCTGGATAAAACGTCTTTCTTCATTCACATTTACATTGTCCAAAGCGACATACATATGCGGTACAATCCAAGCCACAGTAGATCAAGGAGAAGCCTCAGAGAATAAGTGCCTCAACACTCAGCTCCACCTTCCACCTGACAAAAGTGTCATCAGGCTGCATGTGCATGAAGTAACATATAGGTGCCTAGCAAATTTTTTTTGAGAGAGAGAGAGAAAGAGCATATCAGGTGCTCTCAGAAGAGGTAGCTCTTCCAGCGATATCTGAAGGCAGAAAGGGATTCTGCTGACTGAATTGAGTTCGGGGGAGGAGCACTCAGGAGAAGAGTTTGGATTGAGATTTCCTGCCTTGCATTGACTGTAGGACTAGTCGTCATTCTGTATTATTCTGTACCATTTCATCTGCACATAAAGTATCCTGTACCTTAATGACTGCATGCCCACAGTGCGTTAAACAACAGTACAGTATGCTGAGTGTCAGCAGTGTGTTACCTTGCAGTGCAGGCGCATCCAGCGGCTGTAGAGAGCGTGTTTACAGAGCCTGGAGGGTCGGCCCAGATCATCTTTCCCTGTGGTGGCATTAATCACCTCTAAGCCTTGGTCTCCCACCGTCCAGTTGACACTGAAGTTGGGTGCTTTTCCTGGCTGACGAGCCTCTGCGTTACTTATTCCTGTAGAACATGGAAACATGGCAGGATTTCAGTTCACAGTAGACAAACAAGAATGGAAGGCCACATCCATTTTATAAAACAGCTACCATCCAGAATGAGATTCTGCTTTGCTTGTATATTGTATATAGCTCAAATAGGACAATTTGAGATTGCACTGAATTACATATTTCAAAAGATTTGAAAGGATCATCACACAGGGTTGCCATTTTGCAAAATTTCATTAACATTTTTATGATTTTAACAAATAAGTAAAATCTCTTAAAACTCTCTCCTCCTGGTTTATTATTGATGCTGAACAATCAGATTTCAATTCCAGTTCAGGGATTCATTTAATAGAATGAACTGAGAAATAAAACGTTATATTAAATATTGTGAATTTCCTGACTTTTCCACAGAATTTACACTGTCTCTGCCTGAAATACAACCCTCACACTCCCCTGATATTGTATAAAACCCATGACCAGTGAGAACCCTGCTTTTCAGACTTCTGAAGGACCTGCCCTGGTATACTTGAAAATGTCACATATGTACTATCAGTGTGAAAAACAGGCGGCAGATGAGTGTAAATCAGTCATTTGTAATAGTGCCGTCTGTTTCTCACCACTGAGCAGTGGTCTGTTCAAGCTGAAGGACTGTGGCAGATCCTTGATCTCAGTAATCCTCTGGTACATGGCTCTGGAGAGGTGGTCGGCGTGGTACAGGCTGCCCAGAATGATGCTGGAGAAGTAGATGGGCTCAGTGAAGTAGCTCATCAGTGACCCCTGGAATCCAACCACGTTCCACCTGAAGGGAGACAGAGCCAATGATTTTATTCAATCAGGCAAATACCCATCCAGTTTGTCACCAAACTTATGGATTAGGGTATTCTAGTCCTCTTTTTGTGAACTAACAGACAAAGGAGGTTAAAGCCGAGGGAGCCTGAGCAAACATACAAATCTTCTAACTAATTCTCCTGAAAATACAAATGTGATTCCAGCTCAGAGGAGTCCCAAGCTGTTAGCGGCCTCCTGGAGATTCATCAAGACGCCTAATCAGAGCTCCGGTGGCCTAATGACACCTGAGAACTGCAGCTTAGACAGACAGAAATGGAGTGATTGCAGCACGGCACTGAGATAATTCAGCCTCTTTACACATGCAGATAATCATCAGGATTCCTACTGGTCTGCTCAAAAATACCCTTCAACACCTCAAGTGGGTCTGCAGGGCTAGGTTTAATATGTTGAAAGGGAAAACTACAGTATATACTACAGCTAGATTATAGGGCAAAATTTCAACGTAAACACACATCCGCCTTAATCAAATGTATTCACTATTACCCTACTAATGGACCAAATGCTAAATTTTGGTGGATTGAATGTGTGTTCAGCCAGTGTTGCTATCATTGCACGTGCCGGTAGAGGTTATACTCTGACCCAAACATGAGCTGACCGGCCAGCCTGAAGTAAATTTAGCTTTCAACCTCGCAAGTCATCACAAGCCATGTTCTGAATAGCCAGAATTCAGCCAGAAGTCATTGCTTATGTACAAACAGGTGTGCTGCAGGGGGGCAACAAGAGGGTGCTTGAGCTCCCCCTAAAGCTCCCCCGAGCTCCTCCTAAGCACCCCCTGAATATTTCCTGTGTTAATAATTGTAATCATATAAATGTATTTCACGGAAACAACCTCAGTTGCTCAAAGCTCATCATAAGTCAAGACTGAAGACTAGGCTGTTATAGAGAGCCGAAGTGAAACCGGGACTACTGAGTTCTGTTCCAGAAGTAAGAAAGCCTCATTCAAAATCTCACCCACATGTGTAAAGTGTAAATAACTACAAATACAGCCTTGGAACAGTATATTGTGTGTTTCACTCCATATGTTTAGAAAAGGACCGTCATTTAAAAAATGTAATAAAAAACAATGTAATGTTGTTGTTTATTTAATATTTCAGTTTTTTAGCGGCCTTTAACAAACACCATTTCCCATGATCCAACAGAAGAGGTGAGTCAGACATGTCTGTAATAACAGCAAGGCTCAGAGGACTGTGGTGGTCATGTGTACTGATGACTTCAGTACTCGTGCTGCTGAACTGGTACAGTTGCACTTTGGTAAAATCAGAAAGGTTTAAACTTTTAATAGCAACTGCTGTAGTGAAGCTCATCTATCTTAGAATATAAAAAGTAAACGGCAGGAACAGGCTTAATTTTTTCAGAAAGGCCGATGAATGCCGACAGAAGCTAGTGGACCCCGGACCTGACATCTCGACTTCGGCTCTCTATAGCTACGTTTTAGCCAATCTGGTTAAGGTGATGAAATAGGTTTTAGCTCTCCAGCAGAGGTCTTGCTGCTGTGTGTCTAAATGGATGGCTTTGTTGTTCCATTAAAACGAGCAATGGTGGGAGAACTGAAGGACTGGACATTGACAAGGTAATGGACAGTTCATTACAGCATTCCTTTCTTTAAATTGCTTAGTGGGGTGCCGTGGTGGCCTAGGGGTTAAGGCACCTTTGTTGCATACCATTTCCGATCTCTCTCCCCTCACTTCCTGTCATCTCTCTACTGTCCACTGTGTAATAAAGGCATACGATGCCCAATAAGATGATTTAAAAAAAACAACCTGATTATTAGATGTCAGCAACAGGAATTTATTTTACACTTCAAGTGTATTTTCTTCCGCTGTACATGTGTAACTACAGTGATTGTGTGTTGGGTTCTGAGCAAAACACAGGCGACCTACACTCAGTACTGTGTCTGAATGCATCCTGTGTAGACACAGACAGAGCGCTGAAGCTGCTGCTCTGCTAACGTGCGGCTTTCACTGTGCAGCCTGTGTAGACATTGTGTTATGTATCACGTTGTCATGTGAAAATGTGCCGTGCAGCTTCTGACTGTATAATAAGTGATTTGTAACAGTGTGTGTGAACAGGTAGTGAAACAACACATACCTGGCTATCTTATCACTGCAGGACATGGTGAGCAACCTCTCACCCTGAAGAACCCCATCCCACGTCTGAATGGTGTTACTGGAGCGTACTGGGATGGTTCCTTCACCAGACTCAATTTTAGTGCGGAGCTGCCCGCGGGCTTTTCTGTTCGGATGTCTGTCTCCCTGATCTGAGACAGAAAAGCAAGGTCAGACACTTCGAGGATCTTATAGTGCACTACACATCATGCAAAAAATGAATATTTAAGTGATGTATTCTTTCTAATTTCAGGAACTTTCACAAGTCAGTCAAATCTCCAGCAGGGCCATACTGAATATGTACAGCCTTTCTTTCATGTTTCATCCGCTCACCCTCCACTCCAGCTTCGTGAGGAGAGAAGATGCGGGCGTCTCCACAGGGGGAGGTACTGATGTACAGGTGGAACTGGACGTTTTCCTTCAGTCTGAAGCCTTGTCTGTTGTCACACCTGGTAAACATGGATTTCTGCTGCTCCTCTTCGTGGTTACTGGAGACACAAATGGGAAATCAGGTGACATTATACCATACAAAGTTTCTGATTGGATGGCAGGTAGCCTTAAAACTGTATATGGGAATGGATTCAAGACATTTTAATTCTTATAAAGTGTTTAAATTGACACGTTTAGAATCCCCAAGTTGTGGATAAGTTTGTGAATGTTATTTTGGTGAATAGTTGGGTCTTTACTCCAGTTGGATAGAACACCTAAAAAGTGCAATGCAATGATGATTGCACTTTGACATCAAGTTGAAAGATACACAAAAAACTACTTAACAACTCTGATATTCCCTGAGAATTCTGAGACTTTGTCATTTTGGAAATTATTTTGTAGAAATTCTTTAAAATGTTTTAAGGTGGCTAACATTGTAGACCTGGCAGGTGCATGTAAAGGTAGGTATATATATGTTCAGTTAGGGCACAGGATGCATGTTAAAGGGAGATGAGTTTACAAACTAATGTAGACATCTTTGCTGCTGTACTGTGACTCACCTGAGGAAATGCTCCAGCTGGCAGTACAGGTACCTGATGAGCGACCGACGAGCCACAATCTCAGCATGGCAGTCATTGAGGGCCAAACCTCTATCGCTCATGTATTCACCGTTGATGCACTTTGTCCCTGTGGACACGCAGATGACCTCAGCTTCCTTCACATCAGTACCTGTCCAAGAAAGCATGAAGATAGAAGTCTAAAGATGGACATTGATTTGGTGTCATCATACACAAACTTCTGTATAGAGACCAAAGACCAGTGACCTTCAATGCCAAGCTCATCCAGACAATATATTTTGCCATATCATATTTACCTTCTTTCAAGAGTTCTTCTAAAAAGCAAAAATGTAATTCCAGGGTTTTGTCTGCTTTCTACAGCTCACAAGGCCTGTGTGGTTTAACTTTTCACCTTGCTACAGTGACATACAGGTGGACTCCAGGACCCCATGGCATCACTGTCGGGTGTGGTTACGGGTGCACCAATGCACACTTCTGACCACATCCATCAGTGATGCTGGTCAGAGGTGAAACTGGACTAAAACTTTCAACCAGCAAAACTCTGTTTTTCAGCCTGTTTGCTCTTCAAGGCACTGAAAATGATTGGTTGTTTAAAATTCACAACAATTTTGATAATCAATTAAACCTTCAGGTTCTGCTTCTCAAATGTGGAAATTTGCTGTTTTTTGTCAATTAATCAATAATGAAAATAACACCTATCAATATGTAAAACTAGATACACTAGTCCCCTCAACCAGACAGGGCCTCAAGATTAGGAAATAATGTAAGACCCACCTAAAACCCTTAACATTTTAGTTGATAATATAGTTTTAGTGGTGCATATTTTCAACCAAATGTTCAATTAATCAAATTTCCACAAACCAACAGAGAGGCAGTGAACCCTAGACGTTCAAGGTCCCTCGTGGTCCAAGGCCCTGGTGCAAGGAAGGCAAGGAAAACTATTTCTTTTTTTGGGCATCAGTCTTTTTTTAGTGAGAGGAACTGTGTATTGGACTCTAAACGCTAAAGTTTCCCAAAGAGAAACTGGAGACTGACACAATGTGTTTATAGTCTCCTTATACTGTATATGTGAAAGAAAAGCTGGGGTCAGAGTTAGGTTAGCTTTAACATTTTACATAAAAACACATCACAGTCATAGCTTGAGAATAAGAGAGTGCAGCTTCATCAACAGGTCCCTGCTGATACATACAGAGTTGAGACCCATTTTGTTCAGAACAGGCACAGTAAACATGTCTTCAGAGCTTCTAAAATTTTCCAAAGCAACTGTTTGACTGACAAAAAATAAAATTACCTGTTGTCATGACGACACCTGCTAATACTTTCCGTCGAGCATGTGGAGACGTGAAGTTTTCCGTCAGTTCACTGAACTTGTCGACAACCAGACGAGAGACGGCATCTGCCAGGACCTGAGGTCAAGCATGAAAAAGAATTACAGACGCAGTAAAATGGTAGAATGATATAAAATAAGTGGAACTGTTTGAACAAAGGAAACCAAAGTGTGATAAAAAGAAAGTTAAAGCTTGTCTTATCCACACTGAAACTATTACTGAATATTTCAATTAGGAATGCTGTACTGGTGTGAATGACAGGCAGGGATCTTAGCATCTTAAAACAGTCAAATCCTCTGCTTCACTGACTGCTCTGTAAGTAAAGCAGAGTGACTTGGAAAGGCTGGTATAATGAACAGCAGTGTTTGAATAGCACTCAGAGGGTGATGGTAATTAAGATAGCAGCTTTGTTATCAGTGTGCAGGGATTATAGGCAGGGATTAGTTTATGTGTAAATAGATTCCCAGTGTGTCGAACTTGTCTCTCCGGAAGCCGTCTCCATCTTCAATCAGACATGGTCATGAGTGGTGACATTTGTAGATGAGTCTTTCATTAGACGACAGAGATCTAACAAGGAAGTGTTTGCAGCTTTTGAGTAAACAGGCCACTGCACCTTTCAGACTATGGCTGTTCTTAAAAGACAAATCTTGACATGTGACGAGTTTCATGTAATGCGGATTTGTAGTGGCTCACTTGTGCTTTTGAGTTATCACAAGCTGTAATGTTATAGGACTAGGACTAGGTATCGTGAAATGTTTCAGTGCCGATACCAAGACTGATACCAAGAATACACTGAATACACAAAAATGCGGCTAAAAGCTTCTAAAGCTAGCAAGTATCTTTGAGCTCAGATTATTTGGTTGATGCTTTTTGATACCTTGCTTTCAGGAATATAAACATTGTTTTACAAAACCATTTCTTTCCTTTTAATAAAAAAAAATCTCAGGTTTGTGATAACTGAACTGCCTTACCTAGGGAGAACTATGTGACACTGTCAACTGTTTCCTGCTCTTGCATGCCTGCTGTCAGCTAGTCTACAGTAAGTAACATTAGTAACGTTAAGTTGAGTAATGAGCTAAATACAAAGGGGCAAAGAGAGCAAGACAAGATAGTCAATGATGACACAACAAGAGTTATAAATCCTACCCAAGCAGCACTGAGTGCAGACCAGTATCTGCCTAAGCAAGCTAACGTTAGCAATACTTACGTTAACAAAAGCACTAACTACGGCTACCACGGCTGCCAGTTATGATGTTAACAATAACTTTAACTTAACTTCAAAGGAGCAAATTTTGTCTTTTCACACCAAAAAGCTCCTCACATAGAAGTGGCAACCAACTGATACCAGATGTGAACACAGTTAGTAGCTGGTACAGCTGTACACAATCCCCTAGACCTAACAACAAATAATTTTACCAGTACTACCTGCTCTATGACAGCTGGTATCAAAAAAGAAACAAACAAACACAAAAACAAATGGTGTCAATGTGTGTATGGACATAGAAAAGGTGACAGAGAAAATCACGAGAAAACATAAATACCACATTAAATGGGACGCAACAATAAAAAGCTTACCACATATTAAGTAATCTTGTTACACTTTCTTGAGAATTCACATATTCACATAAATCAGGTTCATGTAACCACACAATAACACAATACTGACATTCCCTATTTACTATTCATATTATGCCTCAGGGAAACAGGAACAGAACTATAAAGTTACTCAGCTGTTAGAAATAGCTTATTTCCATACTGACACATACATAATAGGCTTTGCATTGTATATCTTCAACTTGTAGCACCCAGGGGATGCAGAGCAGAGAGAATAATTGTGAGCAGCACAGAACAATTGAAAAGAAATGGAACAAGGTTGCGGGTGCCATTAACTCTGTATACTTTTCTTACTTTGATTATATTTCTTTAACAAGAGAAGATGAAAATTGTAAAGTAAGCATCAAAATAATGGGGCCTTTTGATAGTCATTTACCTTCCTCCATGCTTACCTGTGGCAGGTGAAGCTGCAGTCCTTCTCTGGGTATAGGCTGTCTTGATGGAGCCTGATCCAGCTGCATGTTAAACAGTGCAGACAGAGCAGCCTGGGCAGCCCGGGCCTTGGCCAGCTTCTTGTTCCGTCCAGAACCCTGGAAATTCTGAGCATCTACCGTCACTGACATGACAAAGTTCTTGGCATGGCTCTCCCCGCTCTCTGACACAAAGTTATACTTGAGGCCCGGCCTCAACTCATTGAGGATCATGACAGGATTCTTGCCGCTTGTAGGGGAGATGAAGGTGGAGGAGGCTGGAGGTAAGGGGGCCTGGACCAGGTTTGGAACAGGAGAGGGTAGCAACGGGTACTCTATTCCCAGTGAGCAGAAGGAACCATTACTGTTGGATGCGAGGTAAAATGGGTCATCTACAGGAGTGGATGTCTCAAAGGCATTAAAGAGCATGTCTGGAAAGTCAGCCTGGTCTGAGGTGAAGTCCGTGTGAACAGACAGAGTCCGGCCCATGGCCATGTGGGCTTCAGATGCGTTGGGGAACTGGACAAAGGAGCGCAGGGCCTTCTCTGCTGCGTTTAACTTGGCCTTCTTCTTGGTTGGACCTGAACCCTCGAAGAGCTGCCCGTTGACCTCCACAGTCATCACAAAGACGGGCGCATGGACCGGTCCGGTCTGAGAGAGCAGTTTGTACTGCAGCCCTGGCTTGATCTCATTCAGCTGCATTAGGGCATTCTTAGGCAGAATGGGCCCGGGGACTTTCTTACGCTTCTTGGGCCTGTACTTGGAATGTGTATGCCCATTATTGCCCTCCTCTAAGGGACGTTTCCTCCCACCCCCAGCACTCCCATTGGGGAGTTGAGCAGCCTCAGCTGCAACCCCCTCTTTGGAGAAGAGGTTGTCCAAGTTCCGATTTTCCTTAACATCTGTGCTGCATGAACCTGCGGTGCCCAGAAAGAGTAACTTACAATGCCTTCGTTGCAGGATCTTGTAAATGTAAAATTTAGAGATTCCTTTACCTCTCTTTGCAACTGAACAAGTGATGTGTGTTCCTTAATCAATATTTATGAGGTGACATTATAAAAATATGAGAAAAATTACATTGGTACAAGTGTATTCTAAACACATTCATTAATTTATGACAACAAAAACACAAACAGGACTAATCTGTGTACAGTACTGGGAGAACATTTTGATGAAATTACATTTAAGCAATGGAAATTGTCAACATTTAATACTCCCCTGACCAAAGTAAAGCATGAAATTAGTATGAAAAGCAAAATAATTTCAGCCATTTGTTGCAGTACTCAATGCCAAATTTAGCAAATTACAGGATAAACTATATATACACAAAAAATGTATTTTTTCTTAAATTTATTTCTCTGGACGATCTCCTGCGTGTTGGGAACACATATCACTAGGCCCTGTTAACAAAGCCGATGGAACTTAATGTAAATTTCCATTTATAACATCCTCCAGCAAAAGCTCGATAGGTTACTCCTTTCGGTGCTCAGGACAGAAAACAATCCTATAAAATGCAGGTTTAGAGGGGTTGTGGGGAAAGATGGGGGTGCAAAAAAGGATGTCAACTTTTCCCAAAATAATTCTGTATTTCAAAGGAGGCTGAAGGAAAATACCATAGAAATTATATTAACTTATCATTTGATTGATTAAATATGTCCATTTCAGACATAAAACCAGAAGCTATTGTACATTACAATAAATGTGGGTATAAATACAAAATAGTAGTTCATGTTGAATGTGCTAAAAATTTAAAACAATCAACCATAGTTCAGGCACTGCAGTGGAGTGTTTTCACCATGTGAAACCTACAGTATGTAATTTGACACTATTATGTGAAACTGTAGGGATGGGTTCCGATAACCGGTCCCATTTTGGATTTGGTTCCAAGTTGGTAAAATACACAGATTTGTTTAGCTCCACGGCTAACAAAACCCTTATCCAATTTTTATTCACAATTTCTCTTTGACAGTCTCTTTTGCCTCTTTCTGACACTACAGGCATCTGCAAGGGAAAGAAAACTGGTGATGTATACGTACACGTGCTAATCCAACAAGTCCCTGTTTAAATATTGATCTACTGTCTATTAGGGATGTGAATCTCTAAGCACCTCATGATTCAATTCCATTCTGATTCAGAGGGCTACGATGCAATTATAAAACGATACATCTTGATCAGTGTCCGAAATTATCTTTAGTATTATAATTATATAATATATAATTATTAATATATTATAATAATATTGCTCAGTTGAATTCACTTAATAGGTTAATCTGAAATTGATTTCTAGGCAGGTAATGTTTATTTTCCAAGATGTACTGATCTATCATGTTTTCCGGGATCCAGTGTTCATAATTTAGTATTTTATTTGTGGATGCATTGTACGGCTTCTACCACCAGGTTGTGCCCTTTAATAAGGTGAGAGAGTTTTGAAGCACAAGTAATAGCAGAAGAACAACTTCCTCCGTTGTTGTGCGTTGCAGTAGTTAGCACAAAGCTAGTACAAACACTTACCCGCCAGTGTGGCGGATAGCCTTCAGAGATTTACTCACTAAACAGAATTGCCGGTCGGATTGTATCCATCTTCGGTTGCTCATGCTCAGCCATCCTCACCAGCCCAAGTAGCATAGCTTAGAACATAAACATGACGTACATGTTGTACATCCGTTACATTTCACCATCCAATTGGTTCAGCTGCAAGGAACGTACTACGTACAGCCAAAACAGACCACTTGAATTACAATATGCTGGACGATGGATAACTTGAGAAGGACGAGTGCTCGGCCTCAGCCTACTGCTGGTGTTACACCGTATTCTGACCCGTAGCAGTGCAACAACACTGCCTTCAGGTGAGTTATGTGCAAAATTAGCGATTTATCTTTATCTAAATATTTGCTGAATGATAAAGTAGACTAAAATTTCCACTATGTTGTTTTTACTTTTGCATCTGTGCTGTAGCCAGACCAGACAAACTACCCAGAAAAATTCGATAAGGGATTAGAGAGAATTTGGATTCGATAAGCAGATTCAGAATCTGATTCAGTTTTGATAAAATGCAATAGAACCCCATCCCTAACCAACTGTCATTATAAGCCAAGTTTAGCTTTATGCATTCCAATATGAATTGTAAATCCCTTCCTCCAACCAAAGTGTACAGTGCCTGGACAGAGCTGAGTTTGCCATTCAGTCACAGCCAGTTGACTACTGTAGGCAAAGTAAATAACAAGCATGCAAGAGGGGGACATGAAACATGGAAAACACAATAGCAGATAATGCCCCGAGCAACAAGAGGAGGAGAGTGATTATAGGTCTGTCGGGGAAGAGGGAACATATTGTTATTGTTACTCCACTGAAACAGCCAGCACTGGGGCTCAGCAAGCAAAAATATTCACTTGCAGAAACAGAAATTCTCTTCATTAAATTGCGGAAGAAGTGAATCCGTTGGGCATGTCCAACTGCAAGGTCAACTGTCTATGATAAATGTGTCTTGGCACATTTGGCACAATTGCAATTGGAAGGTCAGAAGTAAATGCATTACCTGGCACCTGATAATTGATTTCTTCCATGACTTGTTCATAATTTTAGCAAAAAGCCCTTGAACAACCTTGACCACTTCCATCATCAGCCGATGACCAACTCTCCCAACAGTGTCAGGCATAATCTACATGCTCTCCCGACTGGTTTCACTTTGGCTTACACAGAGCAGGGACAGAATTACTGCTGTCTGAACACAAAAAAAAGTGTTTAAAGAGGCCCCATCAGTTAGCGTTAGGGCAAAGCATCAGCAGGTTGAATCATGATGCAAAATTGGCTATCTGGTTCCCGTTTTCAAGCACACTGTCTCCTTTCAGTCTACCCTGACAAACAGCCAGATTCGCTCATTCTTGAAAATGGAATGTCGTCTCAGCCTGATGCTTGATCATATCATTTTTGCAAATAAATAGCCAACTTATCAAACCATACGTCCTTTCCCTGTGAATAAAGCATCAGCTTTTATAACCCAAAACAGGCACATGAATGGTGTCAGATGAAAGTAAAGCTTTGTGTTTATTTGCTTTGCCCTGTATATTAACTTCACTTAGAACCTTGCTATATCCACCTTTTCCATAAACTCCTATTGAGGCTTATCATGGGTCAGGTGGTTTTAGGGCTGAAATAGACCTACGTTCCAAATCCAGGGGTGGCTCTCAGAGGGCTTTAGGGAGCTTTTTTATTGAGAGCAAGGGGACAAGCTTAGAATCTGCCATCAAAATGGACTGAATTCTCACAGTAGATACACCCTGACCCTGGGATTAAGCTCTGATCCTGCCTCCTGAGCCGGCCAAAAGGAATGGGGTAGTACATTTTCAAGGACAGTACGACAGGAATACAATCTAATACTATTTAAGCTCAGGATTCTGAATTTCCTTTACCAACATGCATGAATTTCATACACAACCTGGACATAACCGGGGGTCCAGTATCATTCTCAGGCATAGAAGAAGTTAATAAAAAATGAATCTATAGCCTATTTGAAGCTGAAAAAGACTTGTATGTTTTGGTTTTGGTAAATGCTTATGAAAAGTCACATATTGACATCAGATATTGATATCTTGTTTAGACTTGAAATGTAAAACTCACTCATGCTTTCTACTTCGTCCCCCTCTATGGTGAGCAGCCTCTGTTGGTTTCGAGGTAGCCGAGCTCCCACTCGACCTGGAGGAAACACACAAAGTTGACGTCAGGGACACTTTCATCAAGAAACTGACCATTTATAGCAAATGGTTATACAGCAGACAGACACTGCATTAAACGAAATGTGCCCACTGCTAACCAGAGAACTTGGCAGAGAACACAAACACTAACTGTCAGGTGAAACAGAGCTTCTGTTGAAAACATTAACATTCAGCAGACAGCACCCATTACATTTGACTAACCTTCATACTCCAACAGGTTTTTATTCATTCTATATAACATGGTGAACATTTAAAAACGTTTTTGGGCAAAGGGCCCTGAAAATCTCTGACTTCGGGAAAAAAAGTGTTCCTGTGGCACAACTTGCTCCAGGTTTGGGGTAAATTGCTCAGAGTCAGTGGTTAAGTTGAGCCATCTGACGGTAAACTGACCATTTGACTTTTAAAGTTTAAATCTGAGCATAATTTTAAAAATAATTTACCTCTTTTAAAAAAGTAATAATAATACATTTTGCTTTTCCAAATAGTCTTGTTTCTTTTCTTAAAGCTAACTTAAACAACATAAAACCAACGAAATAAAGTTTAATATTCAGAATCTTTTAATGTTTGCCATTGGTGAAACATCTCTGTTAAATTAGGGTTCTCATCCAAATTAAAAGAACAGCAAAAATTAATAAAAAACATATGTTAATGAAGAAATCTGCTGGCATCCAGTCACGTATAACAAGTGTTTGGAAAAAATAACAAGTTATTCCCTCCAGTAGTTTCTCTTGTCATTTTAAAATTAGTTTAACAGTTTCACAGTTTTGAACTTGTGAGAACAAACCACCAGTAAGATCTTCAAGACCACTGCACAATCAAAAACAACTATTCAATATTCCATTCATCAAGGTTGCAGGGAAATATGAGTTGTTGCTCCCTCCTTGCAGTTCCTCCAACCTTTTGAGGTTGAGGTAGCTTCTTCAGCACATCACTCCGGGGGACATCATTGTCCTTGAATGCAAAGGTGGGTTTCCCATTGCCAGTGCTCCCCCGAATTCTTCTGAGAAATCTTGCATTCACTTCGTTGCTGTTAGGAACCATTAGGGGGCCGGTCATCCTGTCATCGGGGTGGTGTCTGTCTGGTGGTTATGTGTATGTCTGTGGCTTGTCAAGAATCTGGGTCAAGGGGCGTGACTATCTGTCTCTGCTGATGGCACACACCTGCGGCTCATCTTCCCTCATCAGACGAAGGATTCTTATACCAGGCAGAGATGGTTACCAGATCGTCCCGTCCACTTATGTGGTACAAGTTAAGTACGAACTCTAGTCTTGCTTGTGTAGTAACTTTTTTCTGCTCTCTGCCACAGAACCTTTGCCATCTGTTTTTCCATTCCGCCTTGCCTCATCACCCGGACTTCAACCCACGCCACGGATCGGCTCGGACCACCACTCTGCGCCACAGTCCAAGACCCCGAAGACTGCCACCTAGCCACCCCCCTTGTCTCCTGGACATCTTGTACATGTCACTGATTAAAACATCTTTATCCTATACCCGCCTGGTTCGAGTCTTGTGTTTGGGTCCAGCGAACAGAATTCCCTTAAGATACAACAGAATGATCTGGCCAATAATGGACCCAACAAGCTCCGACCAGGAAGGCGCTCAGATGTTTCAGGCGGTATTCAGTCAAGGTTCTCTTCTGGGTCAACATGAGAACCTGCTTCATGCGCTTGCAGATGGTCAGCAGACTACCAACACTGCCATAGTCAGCTTGGCTCAGCAGGTCTCAAGTATGACGGTATGACAAGTATGAGTGCCTCAGCTCCAAAGTCTCCATCTCGGTCTTCTTCACCGACTTCAGTTTATCCATGTCGTCCAGACTCCCACGCCCCGGACCCCGAACCGTTTGACAGAGATTGATCAAAGTGCCAGGGATTTCTACTTCAGTGTAAAATGGTATTTAGATTATGACCGTCTGCTTATACCTCCAGCAGCAATAAGGTGAATTATATCTTGACTTTACTCAGGGGTCGGGCTCTGGAATGGGCTCAGGCTCTCCATGTGAGTTCCAAACTTGACGAGATGTCATATGAAGAATTCACCCATGCCTTGACGCTGGTTGTTGATCATCCGGACCACAGGGGAAGTGCCACCCAACGCCTGTTCAATTTAAAACAGGGATCTCTTTGTGTGGCGGACTACCCCGTTGAGTTCTAGACCCTAGTGGCAGAGTCAGGATGGAACAAAGAGGCCTTAAAAGGAGCCTTTTTACAGGGCCTATCAGAGGAGATTAAGGATGAACTAGTTTCGCGTGACGAACCAGGGGATCTCCAGGCTCTGGTAACGCTCGCCATCTTGTCATCGCTTGATGACTGACGACGGGAATGGCGCCAACAGCGCGGGGCTTCCAACTCGGAATTCAGGACTCGGTTACCTATTCAACCTCCCCGTCTGAGGGCCGAATATGCCGCCGGCACTATGGAAAAGTCCGGGACTCCTGGATTCTCGCCTCAGGAGGAACCCATGCAATTAGGACACACCCGTCTCTCCCTGGCCGATCGCCAGCACCGCCGCAGCGAAGGATTGTGCTTTTACTGCGGTCAGGCAGACCACATGATCACCCGGTGTACTCTCCGGCCAAAAGGTTGGACTCACCTGTAGACGTGGGATTACAGGTGAGTCAGATTGTTTCTCCAGTCCCACCTCTTGTGAAATTTACAGTGCATGCCAAACTAAGTTTCAATCAAATAACTCTGCCCTTCTAGTGTTAATAGATTCAGGAGCCGAGGATAGCTTCATTGATCAAGAAGTGGTGAGACAGCTAAACATTTCAAGATTATTATTAATGCCCCCAGTCTCAGCCACAGATCTCTCTGGTAAACTGTTATCACGAGTAACTCATGTCACAGTTCCGGTTTCTCTCATTCTGTCGAGAAACCATCAAGAGGAGATCACTAAAAATAATCCCTACTTCCTTGCATCCTGTCGTGCTAGGTTAACCGTGGCTGCGGCTCCATAATCCCCTTCAGGACTGGGCCCAGGGAATGGTGGTACAATGGAGTGACTTTTGTCACGCCACCTGTCTGAAAGCTGCCTGGTCACCGCTGTCAAGCTCTACTGCCCACCTGAGCACCGAGCTCACTGATCTCTCCGGTGTTCCCTCTGAATGCCATGACCTCAAGGCAGTTTTCAGTAAAAAGAAAGTCCTCCCTCCTCATCGCCCATATGACTGTGCAATTGAGCTTCGACAAGGAGCTCCTCTCCCCACAAGCAGGCTATATCATGTTTCACAACCTGAACGAGCGGCAATGAAAAAATATATCAGAGTCATTGGCTTCAGGAATCATCCAGCCATCTTCTTCTCCCTTAGCAGCAGGTTTCTTTTTTGTGGAAAAGAAAGACAAATCCCTTAGGCCATGCATTGACTTCCAGGGAATTAATGACATTACCATTAAAAACAAGTATCCCCTGCCTTTACTCTCCACTGCTTTCGAAATCCTGCAGGGAGCCTCAGTCTTCAGTAAACTGGATCTCCGCAACGCTTACCACTTGGTGCACATTCGCGAGGGAGATGAATGGAAAACACACCTCTGGGGCATTTCAAGTACCTGGTTATGCCCTTTGGGTTAACCAATGCCCCCGCTGTTTTTCAAACACTGGTGAACGAGGTCCATGGAGATTTTCTGAACCAGTTTGTTTTCGTATATCTAGACGATATACTTGTGTTTTCCTGAAGCCAAGAGGAACACGTGGGTCACGTGTGCTTGGTGCTCCAAAGGCTGCTGGAGAATAAACTCTTTGTGAAGGCGGAGAAGTGCGAGTTTAACTCGCCTGTGGTGGCCTTTTTGGGCTACATCATTTCCCAAGGGAAGATTATGACGGACCCCGAGAAGGTGAAGGCCGTCGTTGAGTGGCCCACGCCAACCAACCGCAAGCAACTCCAGCAGTTCCATGGGTTTGCCAACTTTTACAGGCGATTTATCAGGAACTTTAGTAGAGTGGCAGCACCCCTAACCCAACTCACATCTACCAAGATGCCATTCTTTTGGTCTGCTCAGGCTGACCAAGCTTTTCTGCAGCTCAAGGAGCTGTTCACCACTGCTCCCATTCTTGCTCAACCAGACCCTGAACGACAGTTTGTTGTGGAGGTCGATGCGTCTGATTCCGGGGTGGGGGCTGTATTGTCCCAATGGTTGGGAACCTACCAAAAGCTCCATCCATGCGCTTTTCTCTCCCACCGTCTCTCTCCGGCGGAGTGGAATTATGACGTTGGCAATTGAGAGCTGCTGGCAGTCAAACTCGCTTTGGAGGAGTGGAGACACTGGCTTGAGGGTGTCACTCAGCGTTTCTTTGTGTGGACCAATCATAAGAATTTAGCCTACCTCAGCTCGGCCAAGAGGCTAAATTCTCGCCAGGCCAGATGGGCCTTGTTCTTCAGCCGCTTCAACTTTTTCTTGTCATACCGACCTGGGTCCAAGACCACCAAACCGGACACATTGTCCAGACAGTTTCACCTTCCCGAGATCCCTGTCATGCCGGACACCATCCTTCCTGCATCATGTATGGTGGCCACCCTTTTCTGGGAGATTGAAAGCAAGATCAGGGAGGCCCAACTCACCGACCCGGGTCCCAAACACGTCCCAGAGAATTGCCTATACGTCCCCACTCTGGTTCGTTCCCAAGTTCTCTAGTGGGGGCATGCTGCCAAATTTGCCTGTCACCCCGGGATTCGTCGCACATACACCCTGCTTCAGCGGCAGTTCTGGTGGCCGACCCTGGAGAAAGACACAAGGGAGTTTGTTCGTGCTTGCCCGGTGTGCGCTTGTGGTAAGGTCTCCCACCTCGCACCCTCCGGGCTGTTGCGACCACTCCCGGTCCCCGGGCAGCCTTGGTCCCATATTGCAGTGGACTTTGTGACAGGACTTCCCCCGTCTCAAGGGAAGACTGTAATATTAACTGTAGTGGACCGTTTCTCCAAGGCTGCGCATTTCCTAGGTCTCGCCAAGCTTCCTTCGGCCCATGAGACAGCAGACATTCTTGTGGATCATGTGTTTAGGCTTCATGGCATCCCGGTGGACATTGTGTCGGACTGAGGCACTCAATTCACGTCCCAGGTCTGGAAGGAGCCACTGGGAGCCACGGTCAGCTTGGGG
>LKNJ01003682.1:0-12019 GCA_002120245.1 Maccullochella peelii | reverse complement strand
GGGTACTGTTAGGAACCATTAAGGGGCCGGTCATCCTGTCATCGGGGTGATGTCTGTCTCGTGGTTATGTGTATGGTCTGTGGCTTGTCAAGAATCTGGGTCAAGGGGCGTGACTATCTGTCTCTGCTGATGGCATACACCTGCGGCTCATCTTCCCTCATCAGACGAAGGATTCCCACCTGGTTCGAGTCTTGTGTTTGGGTCCAGCGGACAAAATTCCCTTAAGATACAACAGTTGCCCTCAAGGCTCTCAACCAAGCCAATGTAATGGCAGCTCTTGCATTTGATCGCAAACTTTACTATGACAAAGTCACCAACTAACAGATCTGAGATGTCTGGTTCACTTCTCTCATCCTCAGAAATCTCATACTCAGAAGTGTCATCAAGTGGGATGGGAACATCACTCTCCTCAGAGCTTCTGTACAGAGTGATTTTCTTCTTGGTTTGTTTCTTCTTAATCTTTCCTTGTTCTTTGATGTTACTTTCTTAAATCTCATCCAAC
The DNA here is from genome assembly GCA_002120245.1 of Maccullochella peelii. Classification (NCBI taxonomy): domain Eukaryota; kingdom Metazoa; phylum Chordata; class Actinopteri; order Centrarchiformes; family Percichthyidae; genus Maccullochella; species Maccullochella peelii. Next base: position 11,517 of record LKNJ01003682.1, on the reverse strand, counting down.
CATCAAGAGTTGTAATATGTCTTAAATGGACCATAAACACTCTTGTCCAGAGGTTGTAGGTGGTGGGACATGTGGGGTGGGATCGTGAGCATAACAATACCCTTACTTTTTGCTATATCCAATGCCCTAAGTGAAATGTGGGTCTCGTGGTTATCAAGGATTAGCAGCATGGGATGGTCGGAGGAGCAATTGGTGTGCTGAACCAGATGTTCAAGGAACTCAGCAAAGGTGTCTCCATTGATCCAGCCCTGGTGGAGGTACCAATTGATCCTGGAGGTGCTCCTGTAATGAAATGGTCTTTGTATCTAACCCTTGGGAAGATAAACATGGGAGGGACTGCATTCCCAGTAGCACTGACTGCACAGACCACAGTCACAAGCTCTCCTCTTTCAGCAGACGTAATGGCACCCACTTGTTTCTTTCCTTTTTCTGCCACTACCTGCTTTGGTGTCTGCACTGTTGTGACACCTGTTTCATCAACATTATAAATCATGTTTGGAGGGAATTTATGCCTGTAAAACAAAGACAAGACATCAAGAGAGGACAAGACATAAAAGAGTCACGGTGAGAATCTCCTCCAGAGAGAGAGGAGAGGCTTCTCCAGCTTGGCGCAGGATTTCATTTCGAACTTGAAATAGGTTCACTCGAATGACAAGTGGACGGGGAGGTTCCCCATCCATAGGCTTGGTGCGTAGGGTACGATGGGCCCGGTCCAATAGGGGTTTGTCGTCTAGTCCAAGTAGGTCTTGTAGTAGTTGGGCTGTAAACTCGGTGGGGTGGGGGCCCTCTGAACCCTCAGGCAAGCCCACCAGACAAACATTATTGCAGCTTGAGCGTCCCTCCAGATCCTCGCATTTCTTGGTTAGGAACTCGACAAGGATAGTTAGCGTGCTAACATTAGCTTGAAGTTCAGTTAACTTGCCATCGTGGTCGTTAGCTGATCGTTCAAGGTCCGCAATAGTCTCGCCACGTGAGACCATTTTGTTCTCAAAAGGCTCCAGAGCCACTGATATCTCTCTTTTGACAGCCTCCGAGATGGTGGAATCAAATTTACTAATAATGTCAGAGCGCATTTCGTCTATCATCTGCCATCATGAGTCTCGTTGGCATCCAGACGCCGTTACGCTAGGGATTCTGGCTCAGGAGACAGCCAGCCTTGATGCAGCCTACTTTAGAAGTATCGGATTTCCCTTGACCTGCCATCATATAGCACCTTCAGTTGAAATATAAATTAACTGAAGTAAATGGCTGCAATACCCAAGCCTGTTATTGACACAATGTAAAAAAAAAAAGTGCAAATAAAGTATATAAAAAGTCACATTCTGGCGGAGCTACTGCAAAACACGTCCTACATACTCCCTGCTCAGCAGCGCCCCCTACTTGGTTTTATCTTTAACTATGTGCATGTTCTATCACTGTGCCAATCATTCACAAAATTAGCACACACTGTAAAAGATAAAATATCTCTCCATAAAATCATTAGACTAATCTAATTCCTACTTTTGGTAAGATCAAACAGATCTATAACAGGAACACAAAGAAGAGAATATTCAGTATTTTGTTCATAAAGAGACCCATCCATTATCTATACTGCTTAGAGATCGCGGGGGGGCTGGAGCCTATCCCAGCTGACATTGGGCGAGCGGCGGGGTACACCCTGGACTGGTCACAGACAAACATTCACACTCACAGTCAGGACTGGTCACAGACAAACATTCACACTCACAGTCATACCTACGGGCAATTTAGAGTCACCAAATAACCAAACCTGCATGTCTTTGGATGGTGGGAGGAAGCCGGAGTACCTGGAGAGAACCCACACGGACACGGGGAGAACATGCAAAACTCCACACAGAAAGAGACCCATAAAAGCTTTGTACAGATAACACTGAGCTGATGTGTCTCAGGTAATAAAACTTTCATTTGGATTCATTTAACAGCAAAGTGACATGAAACAGTCTTTTTATCCAAACCAGATAGAAGTTTAATGTTTGAAAAGTCGAGAATCTTTTGCACTTTACTTAAAAGCAACTGCTATCAAAGAAATCTGAAACAAGATCTGATGAAAAGACACTTCCTTGCTTGAAATTTGGCTTTGCGAGATCCATGCAAATGACACGCCATTATAGTCAATGGTGTCGATTTCTTTACAAACCTTTGAGAATCAATCCATCCCTGTTCCCTCAACACCTCCTTTGCTCATATGTCACAAGTCATCACCCAGCTTATTCTCCCCCTCAGCTAGCCCCCTCCACCTCCACCCTGCCCCAAGCTACTCCTGTTAGACAGAGGTACTAGTCTCTCAGGCTGATAAGAGACACTGAGCTGCCATTATATCCTCCAGTCTAATCAGGAAACTGTCACTCAGTGTGCCATCCCTGGACATAAATAAACAAACTGAGGCCGGCAGAAATTACGTGATAATTATCGTTGATTTACAGAGATGATGGCGGCGGGGTTTCATTCCTCTGGTCAGCTGTGGTACTATAAGATTATGTGGGGATCTAACTGGTTGAACAGAGTCAATTTTTAGACTAACCCTGGCTTCTCATCTTGGGTGGATGGGACCGACTGCAGCCTAAATATGCATCACTGATGTTCCCACTTCGAGATATGTACATTTCTTTCATTTGTAAAACTTCACTATATGACCAAAGTGCGTGAACTTGAAAAGGCTGGGGAAGTGAAATGAATTCTTAGAAGTCAAAAGAGTAGTAAAGAACAGCAGCACATGCCAAAGAATCAATGAATTTTAAACAGCTTTCCAAAATGAATTCATGATGCCATATAAAAACATTTAAATCTTTACTCCTAGTCACTGCCCTATAGAATATGAAGAGATTAACAGTGTGACAAAGGTGATGTTAATTCAGTAACACAGGTCAAATACCAAAGCATGGAATAATTGGCTTGAATACAGCGATTTGGGGAATATGTCCAGTTTGGCCATTTTGATTCAAGTAGATATTTTTGGACAAGTATTTAAGTCAGTTGTGCATTTCTGCCAAACAATGGCAGTGTACCAAACACAATGTGCTTTTAGACTATCCACTAACTTGGATGAGTGGATATTATACCATCAAACAAAGCTGAACTTAAAAGGAGGAAAGTTTTAATGAACATGAGAACGTGGACCCACATGCACATGTGCATGAGCATAAAGAGTCGCGATACATGTTCCCGCTGACAATCTTTATTCTACTGATGGGCAGTTGGTGGCAGTAATGCGCCAACTAGTGTAGCAATGCACCAGAAAAGGCAGGGAAGAAGAGACTACAAGCCAATGTAAACATGGATGTATTTTAAAAAAATTTTTTTTTTTAAGATTTTAAATATTTGAAAAATCTGCTTTGCAATTGTTTTATGAGAAAGGAAATGCATCAAAGGTATCGATCAGTCCTCAAGGATACACACAATGCGTTTTGCTGAGTAACACTGAATGCAACTTTTGTTTACAGGAAAACTCCACAGGTCACCTTTAAAAGTACACCAGTGATTTCGTATTGTACTTTTAAGTTAAGTTGGGGCACTTTTGAAAAACAGACAAAAGAGTTTCCAAAATCTGTGGAGCAGAGGCTGAGATATCCTGACTTTTAGTCACTAGTAGGGGTCAAGCTCTAAAAACACTGGATCCTGCATTCAACAGAGACTCTGAGACCCTCCCTGTCTGGTAAGCTCCCAGTCTTAAAACTTTAACAGGTCCCTGGATGATATTTTAAAACCAAGAATACTACTTTCAGACTTCGTTTTCAGAATTACTGCAAATTCACAAAAAGCAACTTGGGGTGAGCCAATTTTGCTCAGCCTTTAATGTTAAGACAGAAGTCAAGCTTTAAGTCTCAGTTTTACCCATTCAGGCAGAACCAAACTTTTTTGAAGAAACTTTTTCAAATTTTTGCACTATTTATGTCAGAAATATGTTGTCAGAGCTAAGCCTTTTTCATGAAATTTTGTGATGCTAGGTTGTTTTCTGTCTCTGTAGGAAATCCATTTACAGAAGTTGTTGGTTCACAATGTTTGCTAAACTCAGATACAAGTGAGAAGACCTCAATTAGATGGCTAATCAGCTTTCCTCTGGAAGAAGAACAGAGCAAAACTCCAAACCAATAGGATTGACAGTAAAGGCTTCGTACTTGGTCTGTATAATCACTCCTCTGTTAGCAGATATGGCCTCCTGCCCCGCTGCCTCAGCTGTGTGGCTCCAAACATTAGAAATGACAATGTTATCAGGCTTCTCTGGCTCTATTGTGTGAAATGGGTGGAAGGAGAACAGGGCTTAGGTTGCCTTTCTTAAGATAATGGGAGAAGAAAATGAACTCAGAGGAAGTAAAATGTCAACAAATGTAGTTATCAGGAAGGCTTGTCACAGAAACAGAACCTTTTGAGGGTTTGAAAATTGTATTATGCTCATTCAACCTTGTTTACCTCATTACTTAATGTCTGAATCACATATAGGTTATGGTGACTTGTTGCCATTTGCAGTCTGATGCAGACTGTTTTATATGCACTGATTTATATATACATACATATGGAACATTATTTGTTGAGCAGTAATACAAAGCTCCATCAACAAATTGCAAAGACAATGAAACTGTGGAGGATAAACAGCTGGCAAGAAGGGGCATGTATATTAAAGGAATCCGTTGCCTACCATCCATGTCATATGGAGAATACATTTATAATACAAACAGGACAAAATAAATAAAAATGTATTTACGCTGCCTACTTCCACACTCCGACACACTCCTGCCTCAGATCATGCATCACAGCACACTAACCACAACAGCCCTCAGAACTAAACACATTTACACACTGAGTAGAGAAGGCAGACACTGTGTACATTTAAACAAGGAGCAGGCACAGGAGAAAATCAAACTATGATATAGAATAAACTGGAACTATTAACCCTTTAATACTACTTCAAGTTAAACCAAACAACAAGCAAACATGGATGTGGTGAAAATCCATCAATTTTTCTGCTTAGCCTGTTCAGGGTCATGGAGGGTAGGAGCCTATCCCAGTTCACATTGTGAGAGAGGCCCAAGGGTACACCCTAGACAGCTTGCCAGTGTATCACAAGGCAGATACGTTCAGCTCTGTCCCACCGCAGAAACTTAACAAAACGTCTATCCATTGTCACTGTTCGTCCTTTTGTCTCCAGATTTTTCCGTCTGCTTTGAGGAGTTCCTGAAACTAAAATTGGACTCTGCTCAGAAGGTGATACTAAAACCAAGTTCCAGGTACTTTCAGCAGTGCTGTCAATCGTTATTGGTCAAGAAAATTTATTGTTGTCACACCACAACAAGGCCGACTGCAACAAACACGTCTGGTAGAAATGGGGATAGAGCACACAGCCAAACAGTGGAAGGATGACATTTTAAAAATGAAACAAGATAATAGAAAAATAAAGGATCATGATGCATGCAGTGATACAGTGAAAAACTACAAACTACATGCCACTGACCAGCAGTGCTCTGGATTCTCCATCCTCATGTCTAAACTTGTATCATGTTTAACATAAAATCATGAGGACTGTATATCTGAAATGTCCTGGTTTGTGGAAACACAAGGAACAACCTTGTACCAAAGCCTCATAATGTCCGGGTTATGAGAAACCACAGCTTAGAACTTGTTAAGGTCCTTCATAGGAAATTAACAGAGACAGACCACTACAGTTCACCAAACCTGCATGTATTGGGAGGAAACCCATGAAGCCATGGGAAGAATGTGCAGTGTGCTGTGAAAATAATGCCTTGAAAAGTTCCTAGAAAAAACAATGTACATTTGGTAGAAACTATAGGGAAATTAAAGACAGTGTTAATTGATACACTTCCAATTAATGAATTCCAATTGATTGCTAGCATAACTCAGAGATAATTTTTCTCAGAACACAGCAGGTCAGCTGTTACCAAATAATGATATGGTTGTTTCTTGCATGAAAAATATGACTCTTTTCAATTTCAGAACTTGAGTATAATTTCCTTAGTTTTTTCCCATCATTTCTATCAGTTACGATAACACTGTACCTACAAAAGCAGTGAGATCTGGGAATATGGCAATCCCCTAAAAACAGGTCCAACAGAGCAAGAACCACAAGCAGTCAGACGATCAGACAGGTTGTAAACAAACCAACAATTTATTCAGATGATCTAAACCACTTTATTTGGAGGTCAAGCCAAAAGTGAGAGCAGCTGAAATGTTGCTAATAATAACTGCACAAGAAAACCAAGAGTGCAAGTACAGTCAGTCAAATTTGAAGCAGCAAGTCAGTGTGTAAACTGCGATGGATGTTAACAACAGACAGTTGTAATTTTACAGTTTACCCTCGTTTTTTTCTTTCAAATCAGTTTGGCTAACCTGGAGGTTTGTTTCCATCATGTCTGACTGCTCATGTCTCTTGACCTGTTGAACCTACTTTTAGCAATTTTGCCACATTCTGAGATTCTCAGTAATTGACTCAGTGAGTATAATGTTATTATTACAGATGGACTGATGGCCAAAACTACAAGAATGAGACTCAAGTTGTAATAAATTGTAATTACTCTTTAAACTTTGGACGGATGAATTTGCAACCCTCAACTACATTAATAATACAGATTTAAATAATGTCCTGTAGATGGATTTTCATGGTGAAATTAATGGGAACTAATGGCTGCCTGGAAAGGAAATCAATCTGAAAACTGATGGGAGGCTTTGGAATAATGAGTCATTGTTAATAGGCTAAAGCATGCAAAGTCAATTGGTCTTAACTGTGTGGTGGCTCTACTGGACACGTAGAGAACTGGACACATACAGTTTATTTAGAGCTCATTTAAAGAAATGTTTTGAATAGCACTCAACTCTGTCAGCACTAAAACTTTACCTTACTGTCCTCAGTCTGTCTCTCTGCTTTCACCTGTCACCATCTTGCTATCGCCAGTCCTTATGTCTTTTATTGTGGCTTTGCTTTCATTGTGCCAGAGTGTTTTATGTATTTTATATATTGTATTTGCTTTTAATGTTTGTGCTTCTGCTTTGCATGTTTCAGTTAGTGTCTAATTAAACAATGCTGTCTTATTTAGTCAGTATTTCTAATAACATTAATATCCTGCATTTCATTGTTTTGTATGTCTTGTATTATGTGCCTCTGTGTTGCATGTTTTAAATATTACATATAATTTCCTGACAATGTAATGTAATGGTGTCTTGAATTATGTTTTTTACTAACATTAATATTCTCTTCTATTTTTATTATTGCTCTGCGTGCTTATAAATTATCCACAAACAACGTATCTACTAACTGACAAATTTGAATCTTATATTCTGTTTTTGGGGTGTCCAGGGCCTACAGATGAAAAATAGCCTCATGGGTAACTCTGGCGCATTTACAGCAATGTTTATTAATGTGCACTGTCCCTGTTAAATAAACCAATGAATAAAATACCTTCTGTCATGGCTTTGTTGCCCACTCCTGTGGGGGAAGAAATAATACACGCCATACATTTGTAGACATGTCAGAAACATGATCTCAGGGAAATTAGCCTATGTCCGCCTTTCGTGCAGCCCTCAGGGAACACCATCAACAAGAACAGAGAATTTGGACACCAGCCATCAGCGGTAACAAGCGACTGAGCCGACAGTGATAAATGGATTTTGGAGCCTTTTTCTGGTGCTTGAAGCGAGTTACAATCACAGCCCGAGAGGGAAAACAACTGCAAACAGCTGTCAGAGAGCTCTTTTAGTGGCCTAATGCAGATGGATCGATCCTGAGGAGAAGCAGACAGCAAGGAGGGGAAGAAACGGTGGCCTCAAACATGTGACGCAGACAAAAAAAAAACTTGAACATTGCCGACAGCACTGCCCTCACACGCAAACTCCATTTTCTCCCCATGAAATGACATTTTGAGACGTGCAGAAATTGGACCCTGACGGACTGGAGTGTGACATATTGATAGGCCAGGGAGAGGTGATGAGATGGTGGATGAGAGGGGACAGAGAGGCGCAACCTGGAAACATTGGACGGAAGTTTATGGCTGTATCATACAGTTGTTTTTCCTTTTTCAAAATTCCAGCTAATTGAGTTAAAAACACTGTATAGGGCTAACATTCCATATTTTAACTCCCCTAAATCAAATAATAGGATCTACAGTTTAGCATTGTACCAGAATGTAAATGTAATTCAACTTTGGCAAAAACGTGACAGTTTGACTGTGAACAAGACTATCACAAAATTAAGACATTTCAGTAAAGTTTTCTCAATTCAACGAGATAATTGCCTGACCTTTTCAGCTTGGAAGGTACAAATAGAAAGCTTATTAACCTGCACCTCTCTGGAAGTTTCTGTTTTAAATTCACTTAACTTTTCACAGGCTTCCCGGAGCTTGATGGAAATGTGACATTTGCAGCAGATTACAAGAAAATCATAACAGAATCTGCCTAATGTAACTGCAAAACCATTATATTCAATCACACAAGGAAAAAATGAATAAGGCTGTGGGCGACACACATAACCACACAGCTGTGAATCATTTTCAGCCTCACAAAGTGGAAAAGTTAAGAGACACTGGGATCAATACCTTAAGGCCAACACATGATGCGTGTCAAAACAGCCACTGTTTTCTACATAAACACACTCACACTGATTGCATCTTGATGCACTGCAGTGCATCAGGATAGGCCACTCTCCGATTTCCCAGAATTGATGTGCGTCAACTCTCCAGAAAAACAGCAATTTTATAACATCCACTCCCTAGATTGGCACTTCTGGGCTACTGTACCTTAACTATGTGACATGTCCAGTGTCTGCTATGGGCATGTCACTTGATTGTCAGTTGAATGATGCAACACTCCCCAGCGTGGCTGTGTGTGTTGCACATCAATGGTTAAAAGAATCCAATATTCTGTAGAGCAGCCTAGGAACCAGACAAATCTGCAAGCTCATGTTTTATTTGCTCTGGCAGATGTGTCTGGTCCCCCTCCCATTCAGACAGATTTCCAGCTGACCTGGCCTGGGATGGGCCAATCACAACAGTTTATCTAATATGGGACGAGTTTGATACAATGACTGTACAGAGGAGCACTGTTGAGGCGTTTTCGTAAACAACCAAGATGGCTGCTGCCGATGTGGAACATTCTGAATCTGCTATTGGGTCAGTAATAAATGAACTGGATGGTATATTTTTTCTAAAAGAAGAACTAATTTGCATTTGTGAATTGGTCTGGCGATGTCAGGCTAGGGAAAGACCTGGCTGCGAAATATGGCCACATCTGGCAGCCTATCACGATATTGTAATATGCCATAATGAGAGTGATTGTAAGCAAAAAGTCCTCCAACCTAAACAACATGGGTGCTTTATGATCTGGCAACTGCAGGACAGCATTGTTTGTCAGTGCCTTCCAAAACTGTTACAAATGATCATTAGAAAAATGTGAAAAATTCACACAAGCTTTTTTGGGCACCTCTATGGTTCAAGTGTTAACTGTAGCAACTAAAGATCATGACCTTGGTTTAGTAAACAAAAAACTCTGCAGTGACTTAAAGCACAAAAAAATGACTGAAAACTGAAACAACTTGCCAAAACCTTAACCAAAGTGCTTTTGTTGAGTAAATCTAACCACAGAGGGGAGTCAGGATGCGAACCCTGGACTCTAGAGTCAAAGTCCTGTGCTTTGTAAAACGTTGTCTCCAATCCAGGCAGCAACAACATTAGTCACCACAACATAATTGGGAAAACAATTTAGATCTACATAAAGTTCTAGGACACAGGCTTGGAACTACAGTCTTAAGTGTCAAAGTCAAGCCTTTTGCATGTTCAACCATTTACTCTGAACAACTGCCTGAAGTCTTACGACGTGGACGGTGTCCGCCATTGCTTTTGTGTGATAACAGTCATTAATCACACAGCCACAAAATGTCACTTGTCAGGAGGACTTAAACATTGGCGGTTAGAAGTGTTGGCTTGGATTGAGCCCCAATTTAATCTTTCTGGGGTACCATTCACTGTCTGCTTTGGGTTCCAATACTTCAGTGAGTGTTTATTTTATTTTACGTTATTTTATTTCACAGTGGTTTTCATTGACCTTAAGACAGAATAGTGACTAACCTTTGCAGATTTAATCTCTGTATCTACCCATTTGATGGGAAAACCTTTGGTGAGGCAGCTTTTAGCTTTTATGCTCCGAGCCGCTGGAACAGTCTGCCTGAGGATCTGAGGGAAGTGTGGACATTTTTCAATGTAAACTTAAAACCTACCTCTTCAGCCTGGCTTTTGATTAAGAATGTTTTATAGACATTACTTAGTTTATTTTAATTAACTACTTTAATGTATTTCTGTGGTAAAATCTTATTCCATTTATTTTATCCGTTATTTTATTGTGATTATTCTTGTCTTTTTAATCTATTTTTAATAGAAGTTATTTTCCTTTCCTGTTGACTTGATCCCAAAACATCTGTGACGTACACTGGGACACTGTCACAAAGTCTGCCTCTCTGTCCCTCCTTTCAGCCACATTCTCACTTCCCCAGGCCCCTTCATTGCCATTCCCTACCTGTCCACCCGACGCCCTCAGACCTTTTCTCCTGTCTCAGTCACCTTACTCCAACACTCCCACCTGCCCTGCAGTAACCCCTTTCAGCCATTCCCATCACTTGACCTTCCCCGCCCACCTGTTTCCACTTCCCCTCATCAGCCTTGAAGTATTTATTCCAGCCTCTTTTCCCCAGTCAGTGCCAGACTGTCAAGGTTGCCATGTACCTTTGTGCTCTTGCTTTCAAGCCACAAGAACCTGAACCTGACCCCAACTCAGACCCTGTACCTGTACTTTCCTGTCTGCCTGCCTCCCTGTACCTGCCTCTAAGTCTATACATACCTTCAATTTATCAATAAATCCCTGAACTCTTCTAGCCCTGCCTGCCTTTTTTCTGGAATGACTTTGGAGTGACGCAGGATGCTTTTCTTAATGAAAAGCCAGGAAAAGCCAGTCAGTTTCCTGGAGTCCCTCACTGTCTTCTGGAAGCGGGACCCTGAACTTGCCCAATTGGTGGCATTTTACAGGTGGAAGTTTTATGCAAGCCTGCTATCCTCCAGCCTGCACTCCAGTCGATTAGCCTCGGAAACGCTATGCTGCAGCCAGTTGAGGAGGCACCCTACAAACCAGCGATCATCTTTTGAAGGGACATTTTAAGGGGGTCCTTCGGGGGCCCCAGAAGAAGGTGTGGTCAGAATCAGAATCAAATTTATTGCCAAGTAGGTTTTCACATACAAGGAATTTGCTTTGGTGAATTGGTGCATAAATAAACAAAGTAGAGAAAAATAGAAATATATACAGATATATGAAATAAAGCCAAGTACTGTAAAAAAGCAAGTCAAGAATACAAATGTCAAATAGAGAAATATAAAATAAAATAAGACAAAATTTGAAAGAAAACAAACAAACTGTACAATAATATAAATATGGAGAGCTGTACATTTAGTGCAGGGTGTGCAAAATATTAGCTGAGGGATGTGCAAAAGTTCACAGTATACAGTGTGTCTTGGG
>LKNJ01003681.1:350-49122 GCA_002120245.1 Maccullochella peelii | reverse complement strand
TATATATATGTGTATATATATGTGTATATACATATATATATATGTGTATATATATATATATGTGTGTGTGTGTGTATATATATATGTGTGTTTGTGTGTGTGTGTGTTACAGCAGTATGGAATGTTCCTGACTGAAGCTACACAGCAAAGATATAGTTCAAAGAAAGACTGTGACTGATACATCGGCCCATATAGATCTTGACAGAGCTCTGCTACAATCAAACCCTGGCTTGTGTTACTGTTGTTGGACACAAGATGAATTAAGGAGTTTGTTTTGTTTGTTGTCTCACCTTCTTCACCACAGTGGAGTGAGCCTCTCCACTTGGCTAATGGGATTTGGCTTGGCCTGAGCCCCGCTTAATTTTCAGCTGTGTCCACATCTACAATCACACACACACACACACACTCAATCATTGATAGAGGATGAGGATAATCAGGCAGACATTCTGAATTTGACTTGATTGTAATTACTTTATAATAATAACAACAGCTTAATTGATGTTCTTTTAATACACAGACTGTGTGCTGGTTGTTCATCAGCTACGATTGTTGCAGTAGTTCAAGTTGAGTCACTCGCCCCAGCGCAAATATGAACCCCTGTGAGATTGAAAGTCCATAGCATTCAGATAAGAACCTATTTATAGCAAAGGTTTCAGTTTTGGAAATAATATTAATTTCCACAGTTAAACAGACAAAGAATTGACCTTGACCATGACTTTGTGTCATATGTGATTAAAGGGAAGTGTTCCTTCTAAGTCTTGGACCACTGAATATCCATTCACAGACTAATCAGAGAGTAAGGGAACATCACTACAACCACTTAACTGTTAATCTGCACTTCTTTGCTGGCCAATTTCTATTGCCAAGCACCATTAACATGTCACGCATAAGTCACAATTGAGCCTATAATTACCTGTATGTCTGTGAGTTTGTCTAAGTGTATTCACTTGTGTCAACTTGAGAACTCGACCCATATCTCACATGGTGACATGCTGCCACTGAGAAGCTCGCTGTAAGTCTAAAACTGCAGATGCTGCAGTCCACCTGCCAGTCAGGCCAAACTACCCACACTCCTCTCTGCCAAATGGAAGGAGACGCTGATACTGTCTGTTTTGGCCGGCAGCTCGCCTCACTTCAGTTTGCCTCGTCTGGCAGCGATTAGCCAGGGCCCAACAGAATGTACGGCACCAGGTTATGGCCCTCTAAGAGGAGGTAATTTGGTCCTGCTTTGACTGAGTCTCATCTGGTGTGGTGTATCCTGTCCAGCCACCTGCTGTTCACTCTATCCAGATCATGCAAAAGGTGTGGTGCTGGGAGGCCAGCAGCCTGTCAAATGACTCTGTCATAGTTTAGGGTTTAGAGCTATGGATTGAATATTGTCAATTAAAAACCCAAAGATCTGTAGGAAGAAAAGAGATACAGCAGCTACCACTGTCATATAAGCACCAAGACTGGGTGACAGGGCAGTAATGAAATACAATAGCCTGGTGCTTCATGCTACAGAAATAGCAACATGTTTCCTGTCACGAAAACAAGGTGATTTACAGATTTTATTTTTGGTCGAGGGGCAGAACTTATGGGAGCAAAGATACTTGTGGTCACTAAGAGGACGTGTCCTTTGGAATGAAAACATTTAAAATGAAATGTTGCACTGTAACATACCTAATAACTTGAGGTTAAATAGAGAGTTGGTACTTTATCATCGTATAGTCACCTCCAATAAATAATTTAATCATCAACAATGAATAAAAAGGTACAGAGAGGTAATTACAACACTTTGTTCCCCCATGACTACCTGCAGTATAAAGCTCATACTCTGCCTCTGTGTCCTGTCCTGCTGTGGACTCTGCAGTGCCCTGCTGCTGAGTGCAGCAGGCAGGAGGCCAGGGGCAGCCAGGGTGTGGTGGGATAAGCTTTCACCTACGCACTATTTGTCAGCAAGACTGTAGCATCCTGCAGGGGTTTGTGGCAGCAGCAAAGCAGGTGGGGAATGCTAGAAGAGATGGAGGGGGAGAAAAGTGTGGGGGGAGGGTTGGTGTGTGTGACCGCCCCACTGGCTTTTTCTGCAAGATATAGTGGCAAGTGAGAAGGCAGAGGAAAGTTGCGACCGTCTGTTGAACCCCATGGGAGGCCCATTAGAGCTGCACCTCCTCCCTGTCTGACTTCCTCAGCCCCATGAAGATCCCACCTGGGAGTATTGTGGGATCTGTATCTACAGTACCTCTCTCTCACTCTAGTCCCCCCCACCCATCCCTCTCTCTCCCAACCTGCACTCCCAGAGGCCTCTTTTACAGGAAACTAAGTGCCAGGCCCCTGCTGTTCTGTCTCCGGCTCAGGATGGGTCCCTTGTTGAGTCCCATCCATACGTCACAAAGACAGAGAGCACTCCCTCACCGTTTATAGCAACAGCACAAAGCAACAGCATCCTCTCACTGTCTGTCTGCAGCCTGCCTCTCTATGCCGTCTGCATCCTGGAGCCGAGAAAAATAGTTTGGAGGAACCTGACGAGGAAGAAAACAAAAGCGCTCCGAGGTCTCAAGCAACCAGAATGTGATTTTATATGAATATATGATGCAGCCAAGTCCAGACTGTAGTGGAGAGTTATGAAGAACCACAGGAAGTTCTGCATTAAGAAGTGCTTCATATTTTCAGTATTTGTGCACATCTAAAGAAGACAATGGAAAGTCAGCATTAACTCAAACTCGTGGCATCAAAGTTCTGTTGAGTTCAAGAAGAATTTTATTTTGTCAAATGGAGGCAAGGAGCAACACCTTGACTTCCAGTTTCTAGACTAAAAGCAGCAAGAAATGCAGGCATCATCATCATCCTTCATTTTGCTTCTGAGGGTGTCTATCTGATCTCTGACCTGCTGAGTAACTACCTCCCCTATGGCTGGAAATGGTGTCTAGAGGCTGAGGTGGGATTCAGGGTATGGTCGTGGCAGCATGGGGGAGACGTGCTATGTGGGAAGACGACGGGACCTCACCTGCCTGCTGTGGTTTTAGCCTCCTCCACGGCTGCTGCTGGGGCAGGAGCAGGAGGGTCCAACCTGAGGTATGTCTGGAGGCAACCGAGGCTAGATGTGACATCAGACAACTATTCATCCTGACCACACTCCTTCTTTCTCCCTCTTTTGTTTTTTTATTTCCTGTTCCGCGCACTCTATTTTTAGAATCGCTCACTGGTGGCACAGTCCTTCTTGTTTTGGCTTATGTCAGGCATACATAAACGGTGGCGCTTTGTTTCATACATTTGTGGTTGTCGTGGTGAGATATACTGTATCTGCATTGTTTTGCTCCAGCTGCATCTCATCACCAATGCGTTGTCACCTGGGTAACAAAATACACACACAGCATAATGACTCTCCCAGGTGAACTGTGGCAAGGTTTACAGTGGCTGACTTGCATGCATGTTTGATTATGTACTATTTTATCCTGTATAGATACTGTATAACAGTTCAGAGCTAGAGCACAGCTTGTGCTTTTCACTTCCTCTGCATGCTTCAATATTAAAGGAATAGTTTGACATTTTGGGAGAAACGCTTAACTCGAGAGTTAGATGAGAAGATTGATACCACTCTAATATCTGTACACTAAATATGAAGCTACAGCCAGCAGCCGGTCCGCTTAGCTTAGCATGAAGACTGGAAACAGCTAGCCTGGCTCTGTCCAAAGGTAAAATTCCAGGGAATCAGTGGAGGCTACAAATACCACAATTTGATGTTTTTACAGTTAGGTTTCTGTACAGATTAAACAAACAAGATACAATGTGTTAATTAGTGAGTTTTAAAGGTGCTGTTAGGTGGATTTTATTATGGACCGAGCCAGGGTAGCTGTTTCCCCCAGTTTCCAGTCTTTATGCTAAGCAAAGCTAACCGACTGCTAGCAGTATAGCTTCATATTTAGCATACAGACATGAGAGTGGTACTAATGTCACCTACCGCTTGGCAAGAAAGCGAATAAGTGTATTTCCCAAAGTGTCAAACTATTCCTGGTCTGTTCTGCTCCGGCTGTAATCTATGGTTGTATGAGTGCCTCCTTCTGCGGCCCTCATCATTATTTATCAGGCCAGACTTTTCACTTCTGAGTGTTCCCTGTCTCCCTGTGGTTGTCCCTCTGTTGCCCCATTCTGCGGAAGGGCCACACCACCACCAGGGGCTGACCACACTCTGTGGCTCAGCATGAATCCTGAAATCATGTGTCAGTTCCTGCATGCTTGTTAGCAGCAACACCCCACATATGTCTGATCTAGTTCCAGTGATTTAACTTCATGATTGTTTAGTGTTTTTATTGTATGGCTAACTTGTTAGATGCAAGAACAGATTAGGGAATAGTGGAATAGATTAGGAGAACATAATAAGGAGGGCAGGAGTTTAGCTTCCTCGATAGCTCATCTCATCCTGTCCCAAGGCTGAGGCTGATTACTGAAGTGGCCACCGCTGTTGCATAACAGCTGTCACCTAATCATATTCATCTCCTGTACTTGTTCTGGGCTCCTCATCACATGGAGCAACTGAGTTGTTTCCTCCCCTGCAGTAGGGGATTAGTCATTGGAAAACAATTGTCCTCTTCTTACATTTGCATCATGGTGGCAACATGGTGTTAATGCTGTAATGTCTGGTTTCTTGTTACAAGATGTGATTTCACATATCACTGTGGTCAGGGGAAAACCTTGTAACTCTTTTTTTCTTGGTTAAACTGAAGTGTCAGGATATTTCCTGCTCTCTAGGTTGAGAAAATTCAGCATCTCTTGTAAGAAGTCTGAAGTCTGTCTGTCAGCTCTGCTGCATGGCTCAAGAAAATATAGTGGTCAGTTTAAAACAAAAAAACAAAAATGGTTTTACTTTATTTGTTTCTGACAATTTAACATTTTAGAGATGACTTGGCAGAGATGATATGACATGCTTAATAGTATTTTTTTTCCTGTTATCTCTGTGTTGGCTCTCATAACAATTGTGCTGCCATTCTTACCAGGACTATCTACTGCATGAAAAGAGATTTAGATCTCAAGAGGTTAAATAAAAGTTTGTGTTTCCTACAGGTTGAGAGTTTATAGTGCCCCAGGCCAGGAAAGCTGCCCTCTCACTGTCTGTTTTTGTATTTTTTATACTTATTGGGAGGTTCCAGCAAAATTGGGAATTATTTAGAAAAGCAATCTATTTTCCATCCTTTGACATTGACAGGTTTGGGAGCCCCTGGTCCACACAGTAGTTTACTAAACATAGCATATCTGAATAGAACGAGTAAGGGTTGTATAAGAGAGAGGAAGCCTATCAAAAGCTGTCCATTTTGTTTAAGTATTAAACATTTGCTCTTTTTTTAAACATAAAAATGTGTTTATTTGGCGATTAAACTTTAAAAAACAATCTTCGACATTTTCTTTAGTGATCCATCTTATATTCTGTTTTCCTTTGATACATTCCAGCTCGTTCGAGAGTTAAAACACTTGAAATTAGAGAGGTTTCCCTGGAAACAAGTGAAATTGTGAGATGTTTTCACTTGGTGGAAGAAAAGACAGTGAGGCTGCATGACTCGCTTCTGACAGCGGAGATCCTCTCTGGAACTCTGAGAGTCTGAGAGCGAGCAGCAGTCTACATAACATTTACTGTAAATTGAGTGTGGCCACGACGTGCGTGCGTCGGTGTAAACCCTCTCTGTACAGCGTCGGTGTTGGAGAGCTCATCAGTCACACAGCATGGTGTAGGTGGACGACAGCAAACGGATAAAAACAAATCTATATCGGGACAGCCCTGCTGTCAGCGGCAGAAACCTGAACAGGTGGCTCCTTCAGCGTCTTAGCATTACGCGTCAAGACGCAGAGACCCTCAACAGCTTGCCTCGCTCGCTAATCTCCTCTCTGACGACAGCGCATTTACCCCGTGCGTAAAACCGGGAGTACGGCAGGTTTGGGTCGGTGGATCTGATCGGTCATCAGGATTTTACTCATCGGTGTTCATTCAGTCCTCTTCACGAAGTTGGACTCGTGGAAAGTGTGACTTGGTTTTAAAGGCTGGACTGACAGAGTTGGATACAATGACTCTTTCTTGGATTTTATAATCTCTCCTCTGTGTTTGGATTTGTCAAGCAGCTGTAAAGACTGACGTTGATAACACAGCATGTTGCCAGAAATAAATAACAAGGTGAGGCACTTTGATTTGTTAGCAAGTTGACTGGTTGGTAAAATAGCAGTTTCCTGTGGTTCACTGTGGTGTGACTCTGGTTTATATTCAAAGTCGAGTGGTATTATGATTTTCTAATAATGGCAGGGTTGGTCTGGTTATCTAATCAATGAGAGAGTTTTTTTATATTACCATATCTGCCATAGTATCACTTTAATATTCCTCTATAGTGAACTTACAGATTTCTTTTGCCCAGATACAGGGCTTCATTCCAGGCTAATTCCATTTTGGGAGAAACCTCCACAGGTATCCTTTTACAATGATAAACTAAAATAAAAGTCTGCAATTTACTGTACATTCTCTATTCATCTCTCTATTTATATTATATTGATCCATGCCATGAATTTCTCCATACCAAGAAATATTGATCCATGCCAAGAATTTCAATCCAACTTGAATTCTTAATTTGTAGTCCGCCCCTTACCCTGACCGCATGCCAAGTTATGATGAAAAATCTGATCCATTTCTATTTCAGTCGTTGTTTAGCCTACTTATGTCAGAGTTTGTTGTGCTGACAGATTCTGTAAGTCTATATGCGTTCTGGTGTATTTTTCACACCTTACATGGAAACTGATGTAAATTTAACCCTTGCTGTTTTTGGATCTTAAAAGAATTTCCTCTGTTTCTTTTTTTGCTGTTTTTAGTGAAAAAAATACAGGAATGTTTGCTTTGACAAACTAATCATCCCAACGACTAATACTCATTTCGATCATATGGATTGATCAGTGATTGTGGTGACTTAACATGCATCCTTGCCTGTGGTCACATTTGATGCCATGAGTGTTCTGTGCAATGAAAATGACAGCGTGATTATACATTGAAAACTGACTGTGCATGTCTGATAGCTGATAGTGTGAGTGAGCGCAGTTTTACAGTTTGTTGATGTTTACCCTCAGTTACTCCTGGTTTTATTGCGTTGCTGACCCTCAGGGACCCCTCTGACCAGCTGACCATGGATGAGCCAAAGTTGCTCTCACACACCTGCTGGGATGATCCAAGACCCCCAGTCACACAGATACAGAGTCGCCATTTCTCTTGACTTCTGTTTTCCTTGTCTTCACTCCCATTTAGTTCTATGTAACTTTATTTAAACTCGTTGGCACATTAAGAGCAAATGCCCTCTTTCATGTATGCTTCATTCGTGCAAGTGTAAATGGACTGCATTTATGTGTACGCAGGAATAATATATATATATATATATGATCATAAGAAAATCTCATTATTTCATGTTTTAATAACAGATATACTAACTAAGTAACTTCCTTATTATTGCCCTAACAACTGACACTCATTTCTATCACATGGATTGAACTTACTTACACAGTCACTATTTTTCTTTGGTGCTTGGGCATATGTTATGATGTCACTGGGTTTCCACTGGCTCAGTGCTCATCAGCCAGGCTTACAGCAGACCTCTGCAGGTGATGTTTTAGAAGCCAACCTGCCACATTGACCTACATGGCTCCTCCTGTCACTCACATTGCATCTTATCCTGAGATTGTAACATGACTACATTAGTGCACCGTGCCCTTCTTTGGCTACATGTTGTTTGCCCGTCTTACTGAAGCATTGAAACAACTTTAATGTGAAGAGCAAATCAAGTTAGTGTATGCAGGATGTGTTTAGTTTTACCCAGTGACCAGTAAGACTCGGACAAAGTCACTTCAGTGTCTCATCCTCCTCTGCTGAGCTGGTTGAGGTGGGTCAGTAAGCGCCGTCTGCCTCTGGATGATACTGCCGTGACTTACTGATCTGATGTTGCTTTTGCTTCTCAATAAGTGGTAAAGTGTAAGATTATGACTTGGAAGCTGTTTCCTATCCTGCACCAGTGAACACCCCAGCCAGCCTGTCTCACCCCCTCCCTCCCCGACTACCAGGCTGGCAGAGTGAGTTTAGCACACATCCCCATATGGGGCTAAGCTTTATTTCACCCATATGGTGTCGTGCAACACAGCTGCGTGCTCACTCACTGATTAATACGGCACGTGTCAGCTGGCTTGGTGTCGGAGAGAAGCGTGCAGGATCCACCCAAATGCGTGTGATAATCTTTTTTTAGAATATCCAGAACTCTGTTGGTCTTTTACAACATTCATCGCTTCCCTTTAACACATTAAGGCAAGTGGATCTCCAGTCTGCACCAGGCTTGGAGGCACATGTGCACCCACTGCCAGACACATGGATGTGCACATGTGCACACACTTACACGAATCCAGCAGGTACACAGAGAATAATGGAGCGTTGTTGCTGGGTTTTTGCTGAAGTGATCTATTTTAGGATCATAGTGCATCATATTGTTTCTGCAAATCTGGCTGCAACCTCGCTCCGCTGCCCACAGGCTGTGTTTGTGAAGAGACTGGAGAATCCAGGACCTATAAACACAAAGAAGCAATTTTATTATTATTTAACATGACTGCTTCCATCTATCTCTTTTGGTGTAAAAGGATTCCTACATGTGACTTTGGAGACGGTGTTGTTATTTATTGTGCTGTATGAAAAAATCATTGTACAAGAGAAAATATGGCTACCCAAAGAAATAGAATAGCTTCTTGTCGCGTAATTTATGAATTGCTCTCATTCCACCAACAGACATCACGACCAGAGGCCTTCCCTCACCCTCACAGACTCCCAGCAGAAGGCAACCGTCTTGGAACAAACCGACCCTGCTCACAGGTCAGCACTTCCCCTCTGCACAATGCCATAGCAGCTGACCCGTACCCAGAACATGTTGTATCAACCAAGCCATCTTTTCCCTTAGTGTTTGAATTACGTGAGGTGTACTTGAATTATGTTATCAACACCTTAAAACATTGCTCCATATATATATACTGCAATAGCCCTCCTTTTTTTCTTTTTTCTTTTCTCCTTTTTTTCTTCTTGTTTTTCTTTTCATACACATGCAGTGACCTACAGCAGAATGCCTTCTTCTATTAGAAATCAAAGGCTTTGACATGCATAATTGAGAATTATGAGAATTATTGACAGAGAAGCTCCTTAGAAAAGAAGTGCCTCACTGAAACATGTCTATAGTAATCTTGACAATTCAGTTCATCTATACTGACGTTTATTTACTCCTGAGATCTTACAAAAACATGCATGTGGCTATACACAGCTGTCTGTACATATGTGGTTATGTGGTATAACGCATCATAGATTTCCATTGATACAAGTGCATGTTAAAGAAGCAGCATGCCCCCCCACCCCACCCCCATCCCCCACCCCCCAGTTATGTACAGGCACATAGCTGTGTTTACTTCCTTTGCCTGTCGTGGCAGGTGCTTGCAACTATATTTAGCCCTATCTCTATGCGTCATAACCAAGTTGGCAGATCCTGCAGCAGATCTTAACACGTGAGATTAAATATCTACTGTATGGATGGGAAAGCTTATTTCTTGGAGTGCTGTTAATAATTAATATGAAAGAATGAATTACGTTGCTAATACAGTACATTGCTAAAGGCTACATGATAGCATGCAGGATGCAGCTCTGTTTTGAATCTTTCCATCTGAAATTTGAGTGGAATTGCAGCTCAATAATTGAAACATCTCCTGACACAAATACACTACTGTAGGATGTCTCATTTTTCCCAGAGAACTTGGCATAGGACAGAGGTCTAATTTTGCACATCATTGCCAGGGCTGAGCCTGTCAAGGCTGTGACACGTGTAATCGTGCTCTCGGAGCAAGCAGGATGGCAGCTAGAGAAAAGCAGGTTGCTGCTCTCCGCCTCCCCCACAGAGCCACCGCAGACAGACTCTGTCAGGACCCAGCCTCACAGGCTTTGTCCCCATTTCACTCTCACCCTGATCAGTAATTCCAGCCACTACCTGCTGGGGGTCTCGATCACATGAGCCTCCACAGACCAAATGCATGTGAAAGTGATGTAGACCGCTAGCCGAGAACACAAACCAAATCTGACGAGGTGCAGCCCGACACAAACACACACTCATGAAAACATGAAAGAGGCTGTAACAAGCTTGTAGCTACAGTGTAAAAAGAATAATGCATTTAGACTTCACACTTGCTGACATACTCTCTCTAGCTGCTTTTGTTGTGTGTTTACAACTGGATGTGCTGTTTGGTATTTCTTATTCTGTTCTATTCAAACCCAGAGTAGGTTATTCCCTACAGAAAAAGATCTTAAAAGCCTTCTAGCTGCAGAATTTGGCCAATTTCTTTGTTGATATTCCTAACTATTCTCTCTTTTTGACAAGTAGACTAAAGTCTGCCTTCATCTCTTAAGTCAAGTCTTAAGTCACATAGCTATAAAAATAAAGCTTTTGGTGTTTGAGGAACCTGACTGAAAAAAGATCTTTTCCTCCATCATCTGACCCTAGTTTGTCTCTGTTAAGTTTTTTCTTTATGTATTGGTGTTTCTTTATTGAGGGCAATCAAATTAAAACAACCCTCTGATTTACAGAAGTTTGGCCCTGGTGTAGGGACCTTGCCTCAGCTTGAGCCACCGGTGGTCCAGGTGGTGGTCAGCAATGCCAAAAACCAACACCAGCAGTCGGACAACATCCTGCCCCAAATTGCCAACAAAGGGGGCCAAAACAACTATCAGACACACCCGGTGAGAGTATCATACACTAGCAGCCTGTAACATCCTACAGTAATAATAATAATGTTTGTATTTGTATAGCACCTTTCATGCAAAGATGCAGCCCAAAGTGCTTAACAGAACAAGATGAGATACAAAGAAACAATAACAATAAGTTAAAATAAGTAAAAACAGGTTAAAAAAATTTTTTTTAATGAAATTAAATTAAATTAAAAATAGCAATAAGTGAGAGAAAAACAGATAAACAGACACAGTTTGATCACAATACAAGATTCAAGGGGAGGCTGTTCCACAGTTTAGGGCCATAAAAACAGAAAGCAGCCTCACCAGTTTTCTTGTGTGACACTTTAGGAACGTCTAAAAGAAAGGCAGTGGAAGATCTGAGTGTAAAATGATAGGCAGTCAGTAGCAGCTAGTTTTGCATCGTAGTGTCTCATGGTGTTTCTGATGGGAGAAAATAGATTCAAGCATCAGTATTTTTTCCTAAGTAGCTTATATAACTCAAAACCAAGAAACAGCAGAGTAGTTTCAGCGACAAGGTTCACTGTGAAAACATTATGAAGGTCACACTGTTGTTCTTTGTACTTCTTTGCTCATAAAGGGACTCTTCTTTCTCTGTGTGTGTTTATTGTACAGGATGAGAGGCCGAAGCCCACCCAGCAGTTTGCCATGAGGTTAGGTGCCGCAATGGATAAAGTGTCAGTCTCCCGCAACAGCAAGATTTTCAGCAACAAGCTGGAGAAAGAGAGGTCATATGAGGGACAAAGGTTACCCATGTCCCCTATAGGTATGTTATTATGGATAAGAATACAATACAACAGAATTAGAAAGGCACAGAGATGTTATTTCACATTTTGTTCTTTCGGGGGTGTTCCAACACAAACATGTAACAAGTAACACATTTTGATTCTACTGATGCAATAAAAATAGCACACTGGCATTGAAGTCAATTGTTCACAATCCTCTGCTCTTGGCAGAGGTGTAATCAATATAATAGTGACTCATCCAGTCCTCCTCATCTTACTTCCGGTTGCAGAGGCACTGAAGAACTTCCAGGAGCGGCTGACGGAGTTTGAGCAGGAGGAAATCATGGACTACACAGAGATCTGGTTCCTGGGTCTGGGCTCTCAGAAGATCGAGGGTTCCCAAGGTGCACCGCAGAACTCTGGATACGATGACGAGCATGGAAGCTACATCAGGGTAATGTTTTAAATGGAGTATTGAACAATACCTGTGGTTATCCTAGGATTTACCCCATTAAATCTCATTAAAGCTGTTTTACTATGGGGCTTTTTTCTTTAATCAAGAGCCCACGCTCTCTTTCACTTTGAGAGCATGATTTATTGATTTCATGTTCAGATTTTGCAATACTCTCCCTCAAAGCCCTGTTCTCGCACTCTAATTGCCCCTGCTTGCACTTGGATTGGACTGCTTCTGCCCAGACTGTATGCTTGCCCTCAGATATGTTGTTACATATTTCCTGCGCTCCAGCTTCAGCCCTTCTCCTCGCACTCAGGCTGCTTCTGTGCGCTCGTGAAACGTCTGTCCTCACATTTCTGCTCTGCTCTCTGATTTTTTGTGCAACAACCCTGTCAAAATTCCCCAACCAATAGAATGCCAGCTGTGTGCTCGCTTTACTTCTTACAGCGTCCCGTATGGGTGGTTACTCCCACCCTCCACGGCTTTATTATATGTACAGTTAATATATATACCGGTGACCGTACTTTTACAAAAAGTGTTTGCGATGGGTGGTCTATTACAATGAACATTTAGTCCAGTTTTTTTTTGCCAAACTTGTGATGTTGTTGTGTGGTTAAGCAGTTACAGGCAGAGACAGAAAATTCTTCCTTGTCACTTATGACAAGTGCTTTCGAACTATCGTCAGCGGTCAAAAAGCAGTACATTCACAAGCTTTGTGGTTGAAACTCGAGCCTAGCACACAAACATTAAACAAACATCATGAAAAAGTTATATACAAGCAAAAAAAGTTTGCTGTTTTGCAGTCAACTCCCAACTCCCAGAAGAACTTGAATGCACCAACAAAGAGTTTTCTAAACAGTCCCAGCTTTGACAAAAAAATAAAGGTGACTAAACTAAAAGCAAGAACTGAAACTATTGCTACCTGAAATAATGAAAGAATTCATAGCTAAAAATGTATGGTTAGTTCACAAATTGGTCAGCAGTGATGTCAAGTATACAATATTTTTATTTAATTTGCTAATAATTTCAAAACCACCATTATGGTTCTGTAAAAGGCCCCATAGTTATTCAGAGTTCATGTCCCATTTAAGAGCATATCCACATACATGCAAATGTGCATGGACAGTAAGAAGACAGACTGGAGATGTGAAGACATTTAGTTGATATTAGTTATCGTTTCACACACACACACACACACACACACACACACACACATACACACACACAGGCTTTCAAGCTGCCTAAGCTGAACTGTACATGACCAGATGCCTTCGTATGACCTTAATCCAGCAGCTGCAGACATGAACCCGCCGGTCTGTTGGACAGACTTCATTGTTGAAAACTGTTTATAATAAACTGCACTGAGGTCATCAAACCCTGTGACAACAGGCTGAACTGTCTTGTATAAATCAGGTGACTGACAGGCAGCTGTGTGTTAGACAATACGTAATGAATGAGCTGTTTAAAGCTGAGTGACTGACCGTTGTTTAGACTCATATATCTCCATTGAGGCTCATCTCACTTTCACAGGCTTGAACTGACAGTTACAGCAAAGCCATGGTACAGTTAATACTGTAGCTGCTGACAGCAGATCAGTATGAGTGTTCACAGCCTAAGAACTATATTGTCATTGAGTAAATAACATGTACAATCATTAACAGTTAGCTGTTATAGATTAAAATTCTGTAAATTACAATGCTTTGATTTATTTATAGTTAATTTAGATGTTGATGATATTTTTATTTCAGTAAAAACATTCAGTCTGCTCAAATATTCACAGTGCTCTTCCTCTTCTTTTCCAGGTGCTGCATGACCACATTGGCTACAGGTTTGAAGTGCTTGAAGTGATTGGGAAAGGCTCCTTTGGTCAGGTCCTGAAATGTCTGGACCACAAGAACAATGAACTCGTAGCCATAAAGATGATACGCAATAAGAAAAGGTACATGTAAACCCAAACATTTCATTCTGATATATTTCATTTCATCCTGACCAAGTCACCTTGGATTGAACCTTTCCTGGAAGAGATCAAATTATTCATTCAAAGTATTTTTATAAAATGCATCCTGAATTACTCTTGCATTTAAATGACACTATACTTCACTGGATGCTTCATAGAACAAGTTATTTGTCACATTCAAGGAGTCAACTTTTGGCATTTATTTGACATCTGATACCCCGTTGTGAGGTTTTCCCACATGTCTGCCCCGTGATCATTTTACGTGTTAGGAGTCTGCCAAATTGTTGAGATCCTGATTTAGCATGATAGAAGTCGGCACCTCATGGTGTTATCTTACCTGTCCTTCCTCACTGAGGATCACAGTGGCAGCAACTGCCCGAGTCCCGTAGGTTAGATGCGGGAGCTGTCGGGTCGTACCGCCACTTCAATAATGCAGAAAACAAAATGGGTGCAAACTGCCTCAGGAGAACTGTGCTCTGTGTTAGCCGATCTTATCTCTCCTGGCAGAGGCTTGTGGATGGTTGACATTAAGAAATATCCTGGGATTTTAGGGATTCATGTGCTGCGAGAAACCTCTCTATTAGATGAAATTGACAGCAAAAATGTATATAGTACATCAAAAGTTTGTAAAGAGTCCTAGTATTTATCACCATTTTGACATGTCAGAATTTGACACTCAGATATGGATACACACCCTGCTATACCTGGAAATTTTGAAATAAATGATGTTCAAATCACATGTAATATTTCTGATTACACCTACTGTATTGTCTGCCTGCAGATTTCATCACCAAGCTCTGGTTGAGCTGAAGATCCTGGATGTAATAAAGAGGAAAGACAAAGACAACCTCCACAACGTCATCCACATGAAGGAGTACTTTTACTTCCGAAATCACCTCTGCATCTCCTTTGAGCTACTCGGGTTAGTACGCGCACTCGCATTCTGCGTGCAAGCAAGCAGGCCTGCATGTTCAGAGGTTAGTCTTACAGGCGACTATAAAGGCATTCCTGAATAATTCATCTGTTAATCAAAGGTATTCAAGGAAAGCCACCTTTCCCCAGGTACGGCAGCAGGGTTAGATCACTGTACTGTCTTTTCAAAGGCATTGTTCATGACTTCTAACACTGCGTGACTGCAGGTACCTGTGTACCTTAAGCCATTTGTGTTTTAACGTGGATCGCCACTGATATCTATCTGAAGCGAGATAGTTTTGTATATCACTCTGGCTGAATGACCTTTAGAGGACGTCTTGGACTGCCACCTTGTCTAACATTACTGTCACTGAATCCTTTAGTTAAGGCCTTGATTAGGGCCCTATCTCTTACCGCTTCTTGCTTCATAGTGTGAAGGCTCCAGTTACACAGTCTAAAGAAGTTTATGCTTATCACAAGTGGCAGGAAATAGCAGGAGGGCACACTGTGTCTCTGTCTCCCTCTGAATGTGAGCACAATCATAGATTATTTCCAAGTATGTGCTTGACAGTCAGCAGATGTTTTATTACGGGTAATGTAAAGTGTAGGGTGACATCAAACTTAGCAGCCTCCTTTTTTAAGAGTGTTTATTTGAGGAACAAGTTCTTAACGTGGTGCATCTTTTTATAAGTGAATCCCTATTGAGCTCACTCAGGTATGTAGTCCCTAGTCCTGTATGAACAAAGTGCATAGATAGAAAAAGAAAAATCTTAAAGTATTGTAAAGAGGAAAAAAAGGAATTAAATCCAATTTGCAGCACTATGGACTGACCATACACATTTCATTTCTTTCTTCAGGGTGAACTTGTACGAGCTCATCAAAAAAAACAACTTCCAGGGCTTCAGTCTCGCTCTCATCCGCCGGTTCACCCATGCTCTTCTCAGGTGCCTGCAGATGCTGCACAGGGAGAAGATTATCCACTGTGACCTCAAACCGGTACTGACTTCATAGTTTCTGTAATACCTGAACTTCTTTTTGGGGGATATAAAATATGAGACACGATTTAAAATATACTGATGTCAACAAAACCTGATGTGGGCCACACCTTTGCACATAATCATTGAACTGCTGTTGAGAATTGTAAAGCAGAAGATTCCCCAGAACAAGAGTGTGAATTTTGCTCCATCTTGTGGAGCAGTATAATATTGCAGCAGCATTATTTAAAAGCAAAGTGTGTGAATGTTTTTGCTTCTACTTCTGAACAGGAGAACATCCTTCTGTCTCAGCGAGGGCCAGGGAACATCAAGGTGGTCGACTTTGGATCAAGCTGTTATGAACAACAAAGGGGTAAGAGCGTGAAACTCAACTAAGAGAATATGGAATAATACTTTTTTTCAAAGAAATGGCCAGACCTGGTCCAGAGACGTTAGATCTCCTCACGGTCTCTTCTTTCTTCTTTCTTTTCCATTAGTGTACACCTACATCCAGAGTCGCTTCTACCGCTCTCCAGAGGTCATCCTGGGTCACCCCTACAGCATGGCCATTGACATGTGGAGTCTGGGCTGCATCCTTGCTGAACTCTACACAGGCTATCCTCTCTTCCCAGGAGAGAGCGAAGTGGAGCAGATAGCTTGCATAATGGAGGTATGACATGGACATAAGCGGGTGTACACATTTATTGCGTTTCTTTTGCAAGTTTCACAAATGTAAATGCATAACATATGGTTGGTGAGTTGCTTCAGTGTGTTATGACGTCCTTATATCTTAACTTACAGGTTCTTGGAATGCCTCCAAATGATTTTGTTCAGTCAGCATCGAGGAGGAAGTTGTTCTTTGGTGAGAATTTATCTTCATGTAGTTTCAGATCTTTTTTCTTTTTTTTGACGTGTGGTTGTTTTACATGTTGTACAGCAAACAATGGAGACTATAGGATGACTAAATGTTATCAGAAGATAAATGAATAATTTATAATCGTGATTTGCAGAAGGTGTGAGATAGCTCTATAGGAACAATGTGCTGAGATGATAAATCAGTACTGTGTGTGATAATTGATCATTGTGTGTAGACTCAAAAGGAAACCCCAGGAACATCACTAATAGCAAGGGGAAGAAGAGGAGACCCAACTCCAAGGAGCTGTCAACTGCATTAAAAACAAATGATGCTTTGTTCTTGGACTTCATCAAATGCTGCCTCACGTAAGTTCACTCTAAACATCTGCTTGACCATCTACAAGAACAGGCTTTTCTTTTATCTGACTGCCTTAAAATGGACTGCATAAAAACCAGATGTGACTTTTTAATTAAGTTCGTTCAGTGGTACTCTATTAAAGATTATTTTTCTGTGCTTTTCAGTTGGGATCCAACCAAGCGTATTACTCCTGATGAGGGGCTGCAGCATGAGTGGATCCTGGAGGGAAATTTCAACAAAGTCCGGCCAAGAACCAGGCCAACGGTGAAGAAGGTCTCCGACAGTTCGACCAGCACAGAAAATAGCAGTGAGCACAATTTTCACAAACAACCTAACAGCAAGCCTAGTAAGAGAACAGTCCAATACATCATCTATACTATATACTCACAATAATAACCACATTTACATCGCATTTAGAAGTAAAAGTAGAATTTTACATATAAGGCCAGTCTGCTCTATTTGAGCAGTTTGTTGTATGTATAAAACCTGGACAGATCAGGTTGATCAGGTACATGCTGCTCACTTGAAATTTCCGTGTCACTTTGTTATTTTAAGGATAATTATTAGCTGATGCCGTAGTTGCAGAAAACCCTACAGAGTGCTTTTGTATTCACCTTGAGCTGACATGTAATGTCCTTTGTTTCCATGGTACAGTGGAGAAGGTCAGCTCAGAGATTAGCACTACTGACAAGCTGAAGAGAGACAGTTCAGCAGCAGGAACAAAGATGGCCCCAGCCGAACGTCTGCGGCCCATCGGGGCCTCGGCGGAGGAGGAGGTGTGTGAAAATGAGGGCAAGCGCTCCACGGATACCAAGCAGCAGGAAGGAGGTGGAGAGAGGCCAGTTCACATCATCATCAAGCCTCAAGAGGAAGTGGGCACAGAGAGAAATGATAGCCGGGAAGCATCTCAGTGTTTGCCCCCTATCATCTAACAGTCATAGGGAATCATGCTGCGTTCATGACAAGTGGGAACTGGGCATGTTCAGACTCAGTGTCCCACTTCCCAACTGAGAGCGATTGAGATGTTGAAGTAGAAGTAAACGAAAGGTTGAGAGAAAGTTGCATTTGTTCAGCCCTGTCAGAGCCAGAGAAAAGTTTGAGTTTCAAGTCGGAAAGCAGCTCAAGTGGAACCAGTTCCCACATGCCGTGAACAAAATAGTGATGTATGGATGGGACACACTGATCATCAGCAAAGAAGGACATCTTATATTTATTGTTTTAAGTATACAGTCATAGTGTATTATTTCTTTCTGTGGAACTTTGAGTTTCTATGACAGTGAAGTCAATCAACCAGTTGTACTTTTTTTATATAAAGGAATTAAGGCAGGCATTTTGTTTTAATGTGTCACAATTGAGACATCACGCTGTCTGCCACATAAGAATGCACATGGTGAATTTAGATCAAATGGTTAAAAACCTCATTCATAGTACAGCACCAACCTTTTGCTGTCACTGTCTCCTGTATTATTTATTGAACCAGATCTTTGCTGTGCATTGAAATCTTTGATAAACAGGTTAGACTTTTAACACTTTCACTTTTCTCAGTTTCCATGTTAAAAGGCAGAGTAAGTGACTTTAAAAAGTGCATGGGTAGAAAGCTGATCAAATGTTGCTTTTAATTTTTTCTTTTAGGCATTTTAGCTTTTCATAATGGTAAAAGATTTGTGTGCAATAAAGGCTGAGCCAAAAAATGTTTGTTTTTTTTTAATCATGTTAACAAAGAAATAATTGTTGTGTACTTTTTAATTGTAGAATGCAGTTGATGACATATTGATTATTAATGATTTCACTTATTTATTATGGAATATGTTTGATCCTATGTTTCATATTTGTTCAACAATTTAATTCAACAATCATAAAATATGTATTTGTAATAGAATTTATTGTAAATATTTTTGCTGTAATTTCCCATGTACTGTATGTGTATTACAGAACATATTTTAAGAAAATATTTCAGATATTTGTTGAGGGGTTAGACAAGGTTTTACTTGTTGTGTTGTTTCTGTATGAAAGCATTTTGTACGTCGGTGTTATTCATAATATTTTTTATATTAGAAACAAAAAGACAATCCTATTATTGATAGTTTGTGCCTTGCAGTATTAGAAATGTTGCACTTTACTGTTGCGTGTGTACACCTGGATTAAAAACCATTGGATTCTTACCTGTAAAAGAGACATGGATTCAGACTACCCTGCCAGATCCCTTCTATTTCACAAAATGATGTCTCATCAAATGTTACAGAACATAAAGAAACAATTGTTTCATTATTAACCATCTTTTTACAATTGATTTATGTCTTTAGTCGCCAACAGAATTTAAATTAAAATAGACTCGTGCCCTCCCTAACGATTAGCTAAGCAACCAGAGATCCAGAGAGGATGAATTGTAGCTGAAACAAGAAAAGTCAAGAAAATACATTTTTATGTCTTATATGATAAAATAAAAGTTGTTTCAAAGAGCATATTAGGGTTTCATATTTTTTATCCTTATTTTTGTGTTTTTGTCTCCATGATTCAACTTGAAATGATACTGAAGCATTGTTGGCAGCACATTGTTCAAATCTGAATCAGACCACAGACTATATACAGTATAAAGTTGTCACTTGTACTTGTAAGGTTATATGGTCTTAAATTAAAATACATTTTCCAATTAATAGTAATTGCCAATTAATAATTAAATTTTCACAGCATGTTGCTAAATAAGTAACTGATAAATAAATTAATAATAATTACAATAACTTAATAAACGCAATAAAATGTAACTTTTTTTATTCCATTTACTAATTTATCTTTGTAATATTCCATCTCAGAGTAAATGTGTTTCTTACATTTGCAGTTTTCACTTTGCTCTCCATAATGAATATATGTAAGCAGTGTTTCACCTACAAATGAAAAGAGAGCAACCTCAGAACAGCAACATGAGCTCTGATTGGCCAGCTGCTACATGCATGTACTGCACAATTAGTGCCACCTGCTGCTGTGTTGTGTCATTGAGCCGTGAGCGTGCATTGGATATAAAATGCAGTGAAACAGCACAGTGGCAAACCTTGAGTCATTAGAATTGATTGAAATACATTTTTAAAAGTTACTGTTTATT
Source organism: Maccullochella peelii (assembly GCA_002120245.1). NCBI lineage: Eukaryota > Metazoa > Chordata > Actinopteri > Centrarchiformes > Percichthyidae > Maccullochella > Maccullochella peelii. Next base: position 29,034 of record LKNJ01003681.1, on the reverse strand, counting down.
AATAAAAGGTAAAAACAAAAATGTATAACCCCCTCCTTACTGATTAAGAAATGTATTTCAGTGCTTATTCGTTTTTATATAGGTGCCCTCAGTGGTCATATTGATATAGTTACACAGTGTGTTACAGTGTGTAAGACAGCAGTAAAAACATCATGCAAACAAATGTCAAATAATAAAATTTATAATAATAAATCATTTAATGATCACAGCAGAATAAAGCTAGACATGTTCCCGCCATGGAAAAATTAATTCTGTGATCAACTCACTTCACACATGGCCCCTCAGGTCTTCCATAAAATACATGTTCCCATTGACCATGATGTTGCCTGAGACATTTTCATATCTAAGTGTTTTTTAAAAAAAAACAAAAACATTTCAAACACTTGTGTCCGCTTGTTGACACACACACCTTTCGGATACGTTTTGTATTGTTAGGACCACATCTCTACATTCAACGAGTGGGTATTTTTCCCTGTGTTTGCGCTGCGCTACAGCAAACGTTACTACTGTAGTACTATGGACAATTGAGGAGCACGTATTTTGGCCCACACGGTATGCCGTAGTCGGAAAGATGGCGACCGTGGCGCTGGTTAGCCGTCCTGCGAGTGTCCTTCCAAAGATATCAAGTGAGTAGTGTGTAAACAATGGGCATGTGATGGTGACATAAACATCTTCGAGCATAATGTTGTGATTTCAGATCTTTACACATATGTCCTCCTAACACAGGCTCACAGTTAGATCATACACTCGGCTCGAGTGACCTTGCTAACATGCTCGGCTAGTCACCTGCTAGCAAGGGCTTTAGCTAGCTAGTAGCTCACTTTGGACCTTTTGACTAATTCTGTCATCAGCTACCTGACCTGGTAGCCACTCGCATCATATTGTGGATCAGCCTTAAAAAGGATAATGCGTTATGTTAGGCTGAACTTTAGCCACTGTCCTTTCCAGTGGGCTACCTTGACTTGACGTCTGATATGACGCCAGTAGCTCAAAACAGTTGCTGTGTAACTTATATGAACATAAATAAAGATCACGATAGGTAGTTATTCTGGAAATATAGTTTTAGATGTCTGACTAACTGATCTGTTGTTTTACAGTGACGAGCGTTGTAAATAACGATGCTGTGTACAGTAACACTGAGCTAGCGTTAGTTCATGCCTGCTCCATGCTCTTTATTATATCATATTATATTTTGTTTATTATATATTGCAGTATTATTCATCCACTCGCGCAGCTTTAAGCTTTAAGATGCCGTTTAAGCATTTTTGCTCATGTGATTTTCATCTGGTCAGTGCACACAGTAGTTTACAATGTGTTCGCCATTAGTCTACAGCTAGTTTGCAGTGTATAGAGAGAGTAAAATACAATATAATCAAATAAAGAAATAGTGACCTACAAATGCCCCTACAGTACAATGCTCAGTGGCACATAGCTTTATAATTGGCATTAATAAGCTACATTTTAAGAAGTGTTTCTAATATCTGTCCATCCCATTTATATCAACAAGGTTAAATTACAGTAAGCATTAGTAACACCTCTTAGTAAGTGTAATGCCATGCAATTCCAGAGCACCACAAAAACTCCATGAAGGAAGGATTTATTTTTAAATTAGTTTCAGCAAGGTGTACCTAATAAAGTGGCATAATAGTCTCACCTCTTGATGTGGCTCACACGCTGCCTGTGTTCCTCTCCTCTCTATAGGTAGCTGCTCCCCTGCTGTGCTGTCGGCCGCCTCCGTCTCCACAGTCCAGCAGAGGAAGCTGCACCATGCTGTCGTCCCCAAAGGGAAAGGCGGACGCTCCTCCTCCAGTGGGATAGCAGCAACGGTGTTTGGTGCCACAGGTTTTCTGGGTCGATACGTGGTCAATAGGCTGGGTGAGTTTAAAAACTATAGCTTCAACACTGAGGCTAACTTATATGCACACTATTATTTACTTTATGTAAGAGCAAAATGTGGCGTTGTCGCATGCTTACTTTGTGACGTGATTGTATGTGTTTTTTTGCTGCCGATTTGCAGGTCGGATTGGTTCTCAGGTTGTAATCCCTCACCGCAGTGATCAGTATGACATCATGTACTTCAGGCCCATGGGTGATCTTGGACAAATCATTTTCATGGTAAGATGCAGAAATGTTGTAGCACTCTCTGGTGGAGTCTTTAAAGTTCATGTACTTATACATTTAGAGCCTTAAATGAAATGTGTTGTCTGTGTTCTTTTTTTGCTGCAGGAGTGGGATGCCAGGAACAAAGACTCCATCAAGCGGGCTTTGGAGCACTCGAATGTTGTCATCAACCTAGTGGGCAGAGAGTGGGAGACGAGGTATATGTGTAGGCTTAAAGCGCCTGGTTTATGTTCTATTATGTTGTTCACATGAAATAGAATTGTAGTTTTGAGCTGATGTAGGTATAGGTGAATGTTGGAGAACTTTGCTGAATAGGTGAGTAAATTGTAGGTAAGTATTCACATGCAAGTATTTCTCCTCTTTTTGTGTGAAGGAACTATCGCTTTGATGATGTCTTCGTGAGCATCCCTCAGCAGATCGCCAAGGCAGCCAGAGAGGCCGGCATCACAAAGCTCGTCCACATGTCTCACCTCAACGCTGACATACGCAGCCCGTCCAAATACCTGAGGAACAAGGTAGAGGGCTGTCTCCCCACACTGCACGTCTCTCTTACTCAGTCAAACTAGTGTATCTGTGTTCCTGTTGTATTGTATATACATGTTTAAGCCAGTGTCTATTAAAGGATAAAGGAGGTTAATCCATCCAAATCTAGCTGTGTACAATGTTCCTTTATCATAGGCTGTAGGAGAGACAGCAGTGAGGGATGAGTTTCCTGACGCTATCATCATGAAGCCCTCTGAGATCTTCGGGAGGGAGGACAGATTCTTCAACCATTACGCAAGTAAGACAGTTGTTTGTGTGTGAGAAACAGGCTGCGAAAGCAGCCACAGACTGTGATCGAGTTGTGTGCCCACATGTCAGTCTCTGAGTGTTGGGAATGTCACACATACAGTCATGCTTGTGAACAGTGGTGTGCTCTGCTGTGGACGCTCCAGCTTAACTTGTGCTGCATATTAACTGCATTGTCGTCCATCAACTTCTGCAAGCACAAGTGGAGCTATTGCTGAATTTCTTTTGACCACTTCACTGTTCCACAGTGTTGAAAATGTTCCCTTTGGTACTAACATAGGCTTTTCACACTGCATATTCTTAGCCCCTTTTCAGGGCTATACAATTCACACTTCACTTCTACCAGCCCTGGGTTAAATCTCTGAACACGTGACTAATGTTTACATTCTATAATGATGCGTGACTACTCTTTAACAGCAAGCAGCAACATTAAAATGTCACCAGTTGTTATTGGCAGCAAGGCTTTAAGTGAGAGCGGTGTTGAAACATCAAAAAGAGAGAGAATAGCGGAGAGAGAGGAAAGACTGAAAATACGTCTATTGTTTTCCCTTTCCCAACAAAGAAGCTGTTTTTGTGCCTAATGGGTGTCGTGTCTAGCGAAGCACCACCACTTATCTGAATGTTGCCGGTTTCGGCTACGACGTAAACAATAAAGCATGAGCGTATTGTAATGACATGACGAAGAAGTCGTGTGATTGTACAACAAAAACGTGACGCAAATTTAAATACTTGGAACACTTGGAATGTTGCCAGGATTGGATCAGTGTGAAAGCTTCCTGTGTAAAAAGCCCTACAGTTAGCCAGCTAACCAGTGAAGATTTCATGTGTGGCTCTAATTCTTTTTCAGACATGCGCTGGTTTGGCAGTGCTGTTCCACTCATGTCCATGGGGAAGAACACTGTGAAGCAGCCTGTTCATGTAAGTTTGTTGAAAGGAAGCAGCTATTAATATTTTCCCTCATAATGAAATAAAATTTTTGTGGGAGTGTGACTGGTAGCTCCGTCCCTATGTGTGGTTGTTTACAGTTAAGCCATCCATGCCACTGCAACAGAAATTTAACATTATATAATAATATATAATTATAAAATTACTAAGCAGCTTCACAGGGCGGATTCTTTGTTAGGCCCCTAACTGAAGGTTATGTTTATATTTGATAACAGGAATATTGCAAGACTTTAAGTACCAAATACAGTGACAACTTTTTTTGGACTTGTGCCTGCAAAACAAATCCTACTGCCAGTCCTGAAACTTGTTTGCTCATAACAGATTCATGGTTCATGGATGTGACACCATCCAAGTTATGTTGGTTATAAGCACGCTTACAGCAAGTATTGTCCAATCACAGTGTACTCAACCCAGTGAACAAAGTGATTGTCTGATTAACTTGGTTTTCCAATATTTCCCCTTGTTCCATGTTGTCTAAAGGAAACAATACACAATCGCTCAACTCACTGAATGTTCCTATCAAATGAACCCAAACTAAATGGTCTCTTTTCTCCGTCAGGTGGTGGATGTGGCCAAGGCCATTGTCAATGCTGTCAGAGACCCTGATGCTAATGGAAAGACATATGCATTAGTTGGGTAGGTGGTCTGCACTCAAATAACTAACGAACAGATTGGACACATAAATAATTTAGAGATTTAGATTTATAGCAAAGATTGTGACGGTCAGCAATAAGTATGGTAATTATGACTAAGACGGTGTACTCTGAGTCCTTAAAGTTTATGTCCACAAGGAAAAAGTTGTCATTTTTTAAGTTAAATTACAAGAGTATGTGTGTACAGAAACCTTGTGTCAGCGTGTGTTAGTCCGTGGTTCATGCCCTGGATTTGTATCACTCATGAGCACAGATTTACATGATGAGGACTCTCCTTCATAATTAGTTTTTGTCCTGTTTTCTCTTGTTTAGTCCCAATCGTTACCTCCTCCATGACCTGGTAGAGTACATCTACGCAGTGGCACACAGACCTTTTGTGCCCTACCCCGTGCCCCGCCCACTCTATCAGTAAGTGCTTTATACATGTTTTTCAACATTTTCCAGAGACAAGTCCTCTTCTATGTAACTGACTCACGCATTCAACCGAAGGCATGTTGCAAAACAAAGGAGATGTTTTAAAGATTGCAAAGTGTACATCCATGTGTGATACAATATTGCGACACATGGGTATGGGCAGTTTCTAGAGTTTTTTTTCTCACAGATCCTATTTCACGTTACCGCATGTTTGTGGTGTACTTGTGCTGACTGAACACACCATACAAACAATTGAAACTCATCGAAATATTCTCCTACAGAGCCTCTAGTAATCAAAAACTCTACAGGGCTCTGTTGGGTGCAGTTTTTAAATACTAATGTACAATCTTGTTATAGTTTCTGTTTCTTATTTTCAGCCTTGCTGCTCAGTTTTTCGCAATGAACCCATTTGAGCCCTGGACAACCCCAGACAAAGTCGAAAGGGTATGAAAACCAAGATTTTGGTATACCAACTGTGGAGCCTCTGCAGCCAATACTCAGTAGCGATTGTCCTTTTTCCAGATATTTAACAAGCAAATTATAATTCTGTATTGTGCTTTTATTTTCCAGTTTCACACAACAGACATGAAGTACCCAGGACTTCCTGGTCTGGAGGATCTTGGCATCACTCCTTCCACTGTAGAACAAAAGGCTATTGAGATTCTTCGTCGCCACCGCCGATTCCGTTACCTGGAAGCTGACCTGGATGAGACAAAGCCAGCCAAGACTGTCAACTATTAACCTACCCGACAACTTCCCAACATCAGTAGGGCAGCCAGAGGATGTCAGTACCTCTGATTGCTTGGTCTTTAACTATATTCTGTACATAAATAATAATAAAAAATTATCCTCTAAGGGTTTTCTTGTTTTGACGTTACCGTTACAGAGAGTATTCACCCATTTTTCATGTTCACCCCATTGGACTATTATATTTTATTGTTTTACAACACTTGCTTGTTGTAATAAATCAGCAGAAACACACCATCATCCTGTGACGATACTAAACCCTGCTGCAGTCTGCAGGAAAGCTGCCACTTGGGAGAAGAGTTATTATACTGTACAGTGATAGTGCCAGTAATATGCTGTACTAGTAGTGCAAGCAATAGAGACGGAGCCACGTAGAATCAAGGTTGTCATTGACCCCAAAGATACTTGTACATTAGTCATATGTGTCATAAAACATGATCAAGTGTGTGTGCTTTCTAGGCCCTATAAAGTGCACTTTGAAACCTCCATGGTTAAATTGATAGTGTCAACCCTAACTATTTCACCGACCTGTGAGGTACTATTAGGCTTTATCTAGGTATTGTAGTGTCCTTTGAAATCAGTGAATTGCCTCAGTAAATCATGCCCTTGAATTTAACAACACATCAAACAACTGTAAAATACAGAAGCTCTGAGAGGCAAGTGAGACAAACATTTCTGGTGATCCATTTTCTTAGTCTGAGGTGCATATTGTTGGAAATGTTATCTTTAAGATAAGACATTCGTTATTGTACAACTTGAGCTGTAAAGTGGGGAAAGGAGAGTTGCTGGTACAGAGGACAGAATGACATTGATGTGATCCTTTGTGAGACACAACAATGAAGACGTATCTGAAAAGGGCTGGAATAATTGGATCCATTTTATTCTTGATATACATCATCATGTATGTGATTGTTAGTAGGAGAGCAGGCAAATCTTTTCCAAAAGGATTAGCAGATCAAGAGGGTGTGAGGAGGAAACTGGACAGGATTGAACAGACCCTAAACAAGCTGGGTGAGTACCGATTCAAAAGCAACCTGATCTTATCACAGTGGATTAGGAGTGAAGTAAACCTATTACAGTATACTAACTCCTGCACAAGCAAGAGTCACGCCAGCTGAAAGAGACTGTTTAAATAAACGAGCTCTACTTAGTAAATTCAGTTAAGTCACATCTAGATTTTACTACCATGTAACATCTGTATTGTTGACTGTTGAAACATTTTTAGTTCACTGCAGGGTTTGATGACAGTCTCACACTGGGTGACTTCTTTTGATTGTTGGAGGTATTGGACCAGACATTACTGAGTTGTTTCATCTGACAAGTTCAGCTGTTTAAGAGGCTTCATTTACACCAGCACTCTGTGTGACGTGTTACTTTTCTATTTCTGATCCAATTTTGCATATTTCACTATATACTGCTGAATCAGAACAGGACTGTAGCTTACATATTTTCTCATGTCTCAACTTCTCAAACTTTTGATTCTTCACATTATTATTGATAATCAATATAGGCATACTTGACATAATTAACATCCTTTGGTCAAACAATTCCCCCTACAATTAAACAGCTACGACATGTGTTAATCTAAAAAAAATCTCCATGGCAAGTTAAAGTCCTGCATTCAAAATGCCCAGTTACACTGTCCATTAACGGACACCTTCCAGCCAATCAGAATCAAGAATTATCAGTGTGTATGGTATAAACTGTGTTCAGACTGAGCGCAAAATTTAAAGAACACAAATATACGTGAGTGCGCACAAATATAAGTAAAATCACACCGGGCCAATTGAGGCAAAGATGCATCTACTGAGTCGACAGTGTTTCACCTTGAGTGTAAAATATGCGCGTGTCGTGAGGCTTTGTGATTCCACAACATACGGAAACAAGAACAGAAGGAGAGAAAATACAAAGAACTGGAGATCCTGGTAAGTTATGAGATCAGTCAGAGACTGAACTGTCACACAAACTCAGCACAGACAGACTGTTGTACATGTGCATTGCTAGCTAGCTAACATTAATGTCTCTGTACACTTGGTGTGTCTAATATTTGAAGATTGCAACAGTTCAAAACACAAGGCAAACATTTGCTCCGCAGTCAAATACCTTGAGAATGTAGGTCTGTCAGGGACAAGGAGAGAAGACTAGGTGGCAAGATGTTGTATTTGACATTTGATTTGACTGAGAAAACAAGTATTAGAAGAACATGCAGCACTGACAAGCTTTCCAAACCTTTCAGCTAAGTTGGCAAACAGATTTATACTTCTACTCAGAGACTAAAACAGAAAGACGTAATAAAAATATAATTTCTTTCCATTTCCATCCTTGTCTCAACTCAATCCACCAAAGCAAAGCTGATAGATGTGTCTAGTCAAAAGAGCTCGACCAATAAGCTTTTTCCAAATGTGGACCAAGAACAAGTGAAGATTGTGTCGGCAACGGCCTGTCAGAAAAGGAACAGAAGGAGGCTCTGTTTCAGATTTATGGATACAACGTCTTCCTGAATAACCAGTTGCCACTAGACAGGAAGCTTCCAGACACAAGAGACAACAGGTAACTTTTGTTCATATGGGGTCAAACTATCTTGAAAGGGGTTTTGACTATTTTGCATCCTGACCTTTGCCGTAACTTGCTTCACTTCCGCTTGAGAACCGAGGGACCTAAACACTTGTAATAATTGCGCTTGTAATAAAGCATGATGATGTTCCTCTCAAATGTCTCTGTATTCTGATCTACATTAACCATGCTACTTATCAGTCTCATTACCCCTGTTAATGAGAGTAAATTAGTCAGATGCCCACTGCTACATAGAGTTCATTGCATTTTTTATAGAATTTATCTGTTAGCTGTTGCAGTCATCTGTACCCCTCATTTATAGATTTGTCTGCGGATTTCATTTTCAGATGACCTTGGAAAACCGTTACAAGACTACATAGGTCAGATTCACAGAGAGACGCCTGGACTCATAAAGAAAGTGCGGCATATGCGACAAATGGGCTTGTCCCAGTCCCGGATCTCAGGTTGGGAGCATGCCACAAGTCCATTTTGATGACCTACATGTGGAAAGATATAACCCATCTTCTCATGGCTTTGACTGGGCTTTGTGGTGCATGTACGAAACCTTTCGCCCAGAGTGGTCGAAGATGCAGGATGAATCGCAGCCTGGGAAGTATGTGGAACAAGCAATATTTTATTTAGCCAGCTTATTGTGAGTGGGTGGATTCAATTAGACCCCCACCTAGAAGAGTTTTGGAGTCTGAGAGTTTTCCTCAGTGATGAAGCACAGTGTTTAGACATTTTCACATTCATAGAAGGGCTAGTGGAAAAACTAATGTTCTACCACATTAAAATATTACTTCCAGCCTTCAGTCTAATGTAATGCTCTTTAACAGGTCTTATGAATGACCAATGTTTAGATTTACCTCACAGTGAATTTACCCTGTGTGCCTTTGTCTTATTTTTATTTAAGGGAAAAAGTGATAAAAATGATCATTGATCTAGTCTGCATGTCATTCATTGGGGCGTTTTCTCTGTAAGATTTCTGTGTGTAGTGAAAACACAAACACATGACGTGGCAAGCGCATATTTAGACAGTACAAATGTTGGCACAATACTAGTGGCACTGTTATGTTTGCTTTGGACAGGAGTCCCTCTGTTATGGGAATCTTTGCAGCAGACAGAGGCTTCCTTGGAGAAATTGGTGGGCTTGATGGTGGAATGAAAGTTTACGGAGGAGAAAATGTTGAACTTGGGATTCGTGTGAGTAGCCAAAACTGTAAAGAACTGAACACGGTGCAGAATTTAAACCAATAAAAGGTTGAAGATGTGTGTAATCACTAATGATCATCTGATCTGTGCCTTGACTGCTAAGGTGTGGCTGTGTGGAGGAAGTGTAGAGGTCGTGCCATGCTCAAGGAACGCTCAAATCGAGAGGGAACTTGATCTCAACCCTGCCCTGAGGAGAAATTCCTTGAGGGTTGCACATATCTGGTTGGACGATTACAAGAAGAACGTCCTCATTGCATGGAACCTTCCTTTCACGGCTGGTAATGAGTATTTTATATAGTATCCAACTCAATCAGTAATACACTGATGGCATCTATTACTTTAATAAACTGAATCATCATATGTTCATCTGTATGGATATACCTGATTCCATACCTGCCAGCTCTCCCCTCTTTTCCTATGTTTTACTGCATTTGATGGCTAAGTTGAGGGGGGAAAGGATCAGAATCGAAACTTCTAAAACTACACTATACTCCACTTCTCTGCCGTCCATCCACATGCTCATTATCTTTAAAACCGCTAATATTTTCACCAACATATGGCTAAATACACAAATGGAGGCATTAGCTGCTTCAGTTTCAGGGTCCTAGAATTGTGCATGCTGGCTCACTGTCACACTGTCATGGCTTACATTTTAGTGAAACAGAGCCATCATTAATGTGATCAGTAACAACTGTACCTTTACTACTATGACAAGTCAACATGTCAATGTTGGGAAAAAGGCCTATTGAAAAATAAAGTAAAAAGAAGGTGCATTGTTCATGCACCTTCTGACATGGCATATGACACAAAATCATGGAATTGATATTGGCAACGTGTCCGAGTGGAAGAAGCTCAGGGAAAAGCTGAAATGTAAACCTTTCCAGTGGTACCTGGACAATGTTTATCCAAGTCTGGAAACATGGGATAACCTCTGGGCTTATGGTGTGGTAAGGGGCATTTTCAGTCATTCATTTGCTGATTTAACAGTTCATATTTTATTGTGCGTATTAGACAAGTGTGATGGAAATGCGGGAGCTGGTTGACTCGTGATTGAAATACGTTTCAGGAGACCTGGATGTCTGACGCAGAAGCATTTAATGAAGCTTGATCGAGGCGAATAGAGATCGGCAGTACAACTGAACGTTATGTATTGCCACCCAATTCTGAAGGTTATTTCCTGGAGAGGAGTATTTAACCCTTTACCAGACATACGAGATTCACTACATGTCCAAATAAGGCTATTAGAGATGTGTGACGATTATATTGTTTTGGATTCTAAACAAGGAACTATGCTTACCCAAGTTAGCGTAAGTCATGTATTTCACGTCAAGTCACATTCAGTGCATTTCTCAGAGAAGAAAGTATAACAGTGTACAGCTTGGGGCCACGAACAGTCTATCTCCCATGACTTTGGTGTCCTAGGAGACGAAGACAGCCTCGCCTCATCAGGGCAGCTGCACCCTAACCAGTCATCCTTGGAGACAGAGAGCTGAACTATTGCTCTGAAAGAGACAGTATATGACTTAATGCTTTTAGGTTCACAAATGACCTGAATGACACTGAAGTTCTATCTTCAGTGAATATAAAGTAATAAAACGCCCTGTGACAAAGACCTGAATATACAGCCATGTTGAAGCTGTGATTGATCATCACAATTTAAAACACAATCAATGAATGTTCATATAGTGGTCAAATTAAAAAAGCAAATAACTCTCTTAACATGACACTGACCTGTACAGCTGCAGAACACCCTTCTTAGGAACCATTGTGTGGACCAGGGAGCCATACCAGGAAACATCCCCATCCTGTATGAATGCCACTTCCAGAAGCCACAGGTGATCTAGGAAGACATACAGAAATATTGATACTGAAATGATAATAATAAATCATTTTAGATCAAAACTCCTCCTTTTCACCAGCATTGTTACTACAACACAGAGAGTGAAATCATCATCGGGGGGATTAAATCTCACAAATATAACAGTAACTGCTGCCTGGTTGACCCCGGCTCTGGCAGCACTCCCACTCTGCAGGAGTGTCAGCTGGCAAAACTAAACCAACTACACATGCACTGGGACTTCAAACAAGTAAGACCTCAGCTGGCAGCAATCATGGTCGTATTTTGTTCAGACCCCTGTACAGTGACTTTTCAGATACTACCAGTAGGTGATGCCAATATCAGAAATGTTCAAATCCTACACATAGGTGCTTTTGCACTTATGCTACAGTCTCATTCATTCTCACTCTTCATCAAACTTTTGCAGGGCCAAGCGATCAGAAACAAAGCAACAAACAGATGTCTTGAGGTCGTCCAGGGAGAAAGCTCTTACTATGCGGTCATCATTCAGCAGTGCAGCAGACAGAGCTGGAGGATTGAGCATCCCATCACAAGTTTTTAGTATTGTGCTTAAACTGAATTCGTAATGTATTAACGAAGGATAATGGCAAACTGGATCTTATTTTCATTTTGTACTGATTCATACAAAATGAAAATCTGCCAAGCTTTGAGGGACTGTTTGAGTTTGCTGTTGCAGTAATTCTTTTGGCTACCATTCAAAATATTTAAATTTTGTATGTATGTATGTTGCCTACTTTTCATCATATTAACAATCAAAACATGTATGGTAGGTTAATTCTCCTGTCAGTGCGCTGCACAGTGGCTGCCCACTGCTCCTAACACTGAGGATGGGTTAAATGCAGAGAATGAATTTTCTACGGGGGATCAATAAAGGATAACTTTAGACATTTAATATGTTGTGTTGTGTTTGCTATATTCATTGTGACATTTGTAACATGACCTACATAGGCAACAGGTGCAAGCTTTTAAAGGCATTTGCTCTGTTCCATGTCTTGTATGCGAACAACCACACCTTATATTTGGAGCACGCAATGTGTTGTACAATGCAACTATCCAGACTTTCTTGAAGGGCAAGCCTAAATGCGACACCTATCATTTGGGGTGACAATGACCTGAGAGCAACTTTATGATTCAGACTCTCCGTGTTTTGTTCTTAATCACCGAGCTTATTTATAAGAATTAAACTGTTTCTTCTGGATACAAGCAGACAACCTTTTCTTTGACAGAAACATTTTTGTTTGTCATAACAGAGGTGTAGTTTGATTGCATTAATTACTGCATTTGTTTTTAGGTGCGCCAGTGAGCCTGCAATACAGCTAGGTGTGATGTTTTGAAATGTCTGCTGTGAGAAAGGCCTATTATTTAGCACTTTTTTCAAAGATAACTGTTATTGGTATGGTATTGTGTGTGTCTTTATTTGATATCAATAAAATCACGTGAGAGTTGTAAATAATTTTCTGACCAGATCCATTCAAATGCAAATATGTGTCAATACATATTTGGCTGCTGATAGTCATAATTACCATTTATTTCCTTTTCAGTTTGTCACTAGATTTGATGTTGTATGCACATGAAAGTGCAAATGAGAGGCTCAGGCTGAACGCAAAAATAAATACTATAATAGTGTCCATTAATCCATCCATTCCTTTTTCATACGTGCTTATGCTGTTCAGGGTTGCTGGGGGGACTGGAGAAACATCTGGGCTTTAAATGGGCCAAGTGTTGCTATTAGTCCCCTAAAGTCAAATTCTGAATGCAGGACTTTTCCATTGGACCCTATTTTCCATTTTAGTATTGATACTGCAGTTTTTCTTCATTGTTTTGATGGACTTTTAAAAACAGTGGTGCCACTTTTGGGAATAGGGGACATGTTTCAGTTTGAAAAGCAGCAAATGCATGCTCAGAATTGTGTTACGGTAATATTCTCCCTGGGCTGACATGTCAGATTAAAAAGCTTTGCATGACAGCAACAAAGTCGACCAACTGTTCTCTCTAGAGACTACAGCAGGTGAACAACCTTGTGTGTCTCTTTTACTTGACTTCATAATGTTTGTACAGTCCATTTTTTCTACCCCTGCATATTCTTACACAGTAAATGAGCCGACACTCATGCTCTCAAACATTTTGAGAACATGAGCAAATTTCAGCATACATGTACTTGTTTGCAAACTGCTTCTATTAGGTTGGGTGACCTATTCTCAAAACTGGAATTATTGTTTCTAACAATGGAAAACACATGGAAGAGAGAATAGGAAGGTGGTTCTACAGAATTCAAAGGAAAGCAGGCATGATGAGAAACACAGGGAGAACCTGGGAGGATAATAGCCAGGCTACGTTCTGGTCACACAGGGTTAACAGGTTAAACAGTATTTTATTATTTAAAATAGGAAAACATAATAGAAACTGTAGAACACGTTATGATTCACTGTCCAAAATATGAGGAGGAGAGAAGGCTTAAAGAACCTTAAAGAAATAAAGTTAAAATTTGATTTACGTGATATTTTACAAAGAAACTCCAGGGAAATGTGTTTCAATATCTTAGGAGAATGAACTTAATAGAGAGAATATAATTTTTTTGGTTATTTTAATTTTTTAGAATTAAGTGTATAGTTAGATACAGATCCACACTCCATACCAGTTGGTGGCGGTAATGCACCATAACGTTGTTTGCCAACTGCTATAAAACCTCAAGAAGAAGAAGAAAACTTCCATGAAATTTGGTTCAGGTATTTGTGGTACCCAGAGGATGGAGAGGATTTGCTGTGCAAAGCACTGTGCTAATCATGTCTCCTATTACACTCACTATTGTTGAAAAAATGTGGCTCCTCCGACTGACTTTCATTTGGGAGAAAGACTCCAACAAGTGGGGAAAAAAGGTTCTGAACAAGCTATTTATAAATGGATATAAAAGCATACTTTTGTCTCTTTGTTTTCCCTAAAAAGTTGTCTTTATTTTAGTGAGTCAATTTCTTAGCTCAATTCTCCTTCAGTGGGCGGCACCTTCAGTTGCGTTTAGTCTAACGTGTTATAATCCTATAGTCTACCATCAACTAGACTATACTTTACCACCTCTCTGGTTGAACCCGTCAGTCCAGTAGGCTAATCTGAGATTCCTGTGTGCGCCTGTAGTATCAGCTTTTCTGCGCTGTCTGGGGAACTGTCGCTGTGTTATCAATATGAGATTAATCTGGTTTAAGCGGTCACTCCTCATATTAGGGGGGATTGGAGTCCTCTTGTTTTTGGGCATGTTTCTAAAGTCTGGATTTGATGAGTATGCCACGGGGACTGACAAAGAGATGGACACACCGCGTGTGATGAGTGTTTCTGACCTGGGGGAAAGCGTCAGCAATCTCCGTGAGTTGAGGCAATCACTAATCTTTCTCCTGTAGTGAATGTATACAGGCTGCTCAGATTTATCTTTTTTCATCGGGTTTAATCAAGTATTCGCTACAAATAAAAGATGGGGAAATGGAAAGAAAATCCGGTTCAGTTTGATTTAACTGCACAGTGCCGTTGTTAGAAAGGTAAGTGGAAGGGTTAAATGTCAGTTCATCTACACCACAAGTTCCTCAAAGGTATTTTGTGCTCATCCCCTCTGCATGTTTGAAGACAAAATGACAACCTTGGTCATTCAGGACCCCTGATGATGATGATGATGATGTAATATTAGATGAATGGCTTCTAATGGAACTTTTCTTTTCTTGAAGTTTGCTTTCTATTAATAATAGATTAGGTCAAATTTCAACAGAAGTGCGACATTTGAGTTAAAAGTCCCCTTTTTCTACATAATATTTATAATGTTTTATTATTTTATATTGTTTATTGTGTTATGTATTTTCTATTTATGTTTTTATCCTTGTCTCTTGTGCTGCTGTAACACCTAATTCCCCCTGGGTATCAAATAAAATGTTTTCTTTATGTAGAATCAATCATTCATCTCAAGGAAAATGCTTTATTTTGATTTAGAAAACTATTCCTTTTTTTGTTTTTTCTTTTTTTACATCTAGTGTAGTATTTTCTGTAAAAAGTGAACATGTCTCTGGCTCATTTTGCTCTCTCCCTGTCATCCTTGATCTCCCAAATTTGTCAAGACAATGTACTCAAGGTTTTGGAGCAAAAGCAGGATGCCATGCAGAAAATGCTCGAAGAGGACCGACTCAGACAGAGAAAAGCCGCAGAGCTCGAACAGCCACCAGTCAAAAAGCAGCCAGAGCAGAAAGAGCAACCAGAAGCAAAGATCCAGGACCAAAAGGAGGCCCCCAAAGACATCAAGTCCAATAAACTGTTCCCTAGCTCTACCCTGTTCAAGGAGTGGGGGGGGAATCTGTCTGAGGATGACCAAAAAGAGGCACAGGCTTTGTTTGTGAAGTATGGATACAACGTTTTTCTCAGCGACCGCCTTCCTCTAGATCGAGCTCTTCCAGATACCAGAGATCCAAGGTACAGCTTGCATTATCATTTGATCATATCATGATGTCAGACCTGCCATTCCACATCCCACATCTACACAGAAAGGTCAAAGAAAAGGCTGCTTTTAGACTCCACCCAGTTCATTCTTTTCCGATTATGTCCTTTCTGTTCACATAGCTTGTCTTTAGAGAAAGCCTTTACACAGCTAATGTTTAGTTAGTTTAAAATCCTTCTGTTTCTGAATAGGTGTATGAAAAAAAGTTACCCAAAGGACCTGCCAAGTCTCGGAGTTGTGCTGATCTACCTGAATGAGGCCCTGTCCATCATCAAAAGAGCCCTGCGCAGCATCATCGACCGCACCCCTAAAAACCTGCTGAAGGAGATAATAATGGTGGATGACAATAGCTCTAATGGTTAGTTGGTTAGAAAGGTGTTGCATTGGGCGAACCCACATGTGATAGACAACAGTTCATCTAGTATTTATAGGCTACACAGATTGCTGGGAGGCAGGGTGGGCTGATGAAACATGTTTTTTGTTGTGCAGATGCCACTGATTTTGAGCATTATTTAATTAGATTTATTTTTTTATCCTTTCGCGGATACTGTTAGGCTCTAATCTATGGTGTAATGCATTTCAATGGCCCCACATAAAGTCATTTTAAGGCGGTAAATAGTAAGTTTAAAGTTTTACAGTCAAACAGGTTTAACAACAGTGAAATGTTTTTCCTGGAAGGTTCCAAGCCTGTGCTAACACAACAAAATAACAATAATAAATATAGATAAACATAGACATGTGAAGGTGCATGGTTCAGATAGCAAAAACCACCTGCTGTAGAGCTTTCCGGTAATGGTGTGGCACTGGATTGCAATATACTAAATGGTGTTTCTCATTAGTTCCGTCCACCCTAACTTACATACATGGGTGAAAAGCATTAGAAACACCTTTCAGTATAAAACCATCAGTACATCATCATTAACCACAACATCAAATCAGACACAGTCACATAACACAAACTGAACATTAAAAAGTATCTTTCACAGGGCTATTGTATTGAAATGCATACTGTGAGGCATGTCTGTGATCAAAACAGTGGCTCCTTCTCAAAATTGAACATGCTTTGTATCTGCTTTTCATTCGGGGTCATGGAAACAGGTATCACTGCCTCATCTAAATGTGCTATAGTAACAACTATACCTGTCAAGCCTGTTTCCCCCCCAGATCTCAAAACATATGCCCACATTCCCCTGCTTAAATTCAGAAGACCTGAAGGGAGACCTTGACTTGTACGTGAAGTCGCTTGAGCAGGAGAACCCAAGTCTCCGTATTACAAGAGTGAGGCACAGCGAGCAGAAAGGCCTTGCTTACGCCAGGGCTTCTGGGTGGAGGGCTGCTACTGCCGACGTGGTGGCCATTCTGGACGCACACATCGAAGTCCATGATGTGTGGTGAGAACAAATCCTTTTATACACTGGTTTATGTGTAATATTTGATTACACATTAAAAGTGCTATACAGTAAGTAGTAGTCTTATATAACATTATATATTAGTTGTAGCCGTGCTAACTTGTGTCTTTTTTCATATAAAATTTTATATTGAGATTTGCTTAAAATCTTCAAGCTTACCACCAGCACTGACACTATTCCAATGTTTAGTATATCAACACAGTTATAAAATTTTACATAAGTTCTAGTGATGCCAAAGTTAGCATGCCTCACATATTAACTTCCCAGTACAACCACAGTCTGATCTAGTGGCCACTGAGTGGCTCCACTGGGGGAATCTGGGCTTAAAGGTCTTGCACAAGCGCATTACAGTGGTGGTAATGAGGGAAGGGTGAGTGCTGCTCAGACTGGCAACCGTCTAGCCACAGACACATTTGTAAAGGAGTGACTAAGTGCAACAGCGTGGGAAGCCGATTTTGCAATTGTGCTTGAAGAAAAAAAATACTGTCTGGCTTATTTGGGTACCATAAGCTACATCTCTGCATCAATATTGAACATTTTTCAGTGTGAAGCTCCCTCCACCTTTCAAATGCTGCACCCATGTTCACTTGGGTTGTGTAAAAATGAAACTAAGTGCATGGGAGATTAAAGCAGTCAAAATAAGGCTTGGTGTGCTCTACCTATTAAATAAGCTTAATCTCAGCAGCCATTGAGGTTATAAAGGAGTGAGTGGCACTGATCCGCAACACATGCCAGCTAATTTTGCACAAAGAGAAAAGAGAAATATTGAACCAGCAGTCTCACTGGTAATTGTTCATTAAAGGACAATGACACATTGTGAATAACGAACTGTGTGGAGCTTTAAATTAAGGAAGTTTGTTGCAGAGATGTGTAAACCGCCTCTCCTCCCTTCCCCTCGTGCAGGGCTGAACCCCTGCTGACACAGATTAAAGGTGACCGGACAGTGGTGGTGTCCCCTGTGTTTGACAGAGTCAACTTTGATGACCTCAAGGTTACTCCATACCATTCAGCAGCGCATGCCTTCGACTGGGCTTTATGGTGCATGTATGAGAGTTTCACGCCAGAGTATTACAAACTCAAAGACGGCTCATTGCCTGGAAAGTAAGTCAAAGTCAAATCAATCAGTCTTGTTCTGATTGACATGTGTCAAACAACTATAACACCACAGTCTTATTAATTGTATCTTGAATGAGGCATTCTTGATGATCTAACAGCTTTACTTTTATGGTAAATGCTTCTTCTTCTTTCACTTCAGGAGTCCATCTGTCATGGGGATCCTCGTTGCTGAAAGGAAGTTTCTAGGAGAAATTGGACTCCTCGATGAAGGAATGAAAGTGTACGGCGGAGAAAATGTTGAGCTGGGAATTCGTGTGAGCATCTATCTACCTATCTAACATCAAATCGTACACCTGATGATGCAGTCCCAGGCCAGCTTGCAGCAGTACAGATCCTGGTTTCAGTGCAATAAATGTCACACACTGTAACAGTATAGTATAAGGTATTTACACTAGGAGACAAAAGAGTAGCTAACCTTTTGGTGTATTTTCTCTCATGGGCGTACACAATGTAAACAGACTGCTGTCAGATTAGAGCCTGATGGATCTCAAACCAGGATTATCAACCAGAGCACTGTAGTCTGAGCTATCCTCTGTTAGCGTTAGCTGCTAGAGCTGTTTGAAAGGCACAAAAGAAAATGGGGGACTAATAATATCCCTTAAAGAAATAGTTTCAAAATATGCTTATTCACTTTCTTGCTGACAGATGAGAAGATTGATACCACTTTCATGTCTGTATAGTAAACGTGAAGCTACAGCTAGCAGCCAGTTAGCTTACTTGGCATCAAGACTAGAAACGTAATGGTTTTACAGAGGGTTATGTGTCGGACTGCTTCTTGGCTGGGAGAAGTAACCTCCTAAAGTCTCCACTGGTAGCCTGGAAAATTTGATATTATTATAATTATTAACTGTTAAGTAATTTATGGGGCAGCGGCAGGGGTCGCCTAGGAAGAGATGGGGCCCTACAAATAATGTGTTATATGCATATGAAGTAGCTCTTGGCTACCCTTAACTTTAGTTTTTACACTTGCACATTTGTCATTGGTGACTGATCAATGATTCTGTTTTATTGAGTAGTGTAAAATTAAAATGTGCTTTTTTGCTCATAGGTGTGGACATGCGGAGGCAGTATTGAAGTAGTTCCATGCTCCAAGATCGCCCACATCGAGAGAGCCCACAAGCCCTACATGCCTGACCTGAGCCTGGCCATGAAGAGAAACGCCCTGAGGGTAGCGGAAGTCTGGATGGATGAATACAAACACAACGTCAACTTGGCATGGAACTTGCCATTTGAGGTACTTCAAATGTAGTCATGAAGAACAAAAATGATCATGCCCTTTTTGTGGCATGCTCCATGCTTCTACATACTGGATGCAGGATGGACATTCAAGGGTTTTTACAATTAAGAGCTTTTCTTACGAGTAGTTATTTAGTTATGAGTGCATTTACTGTCTCCTAGCTCTTAAACTAAAGGGGAGTAATTTGAATGTCTTCAGTTACAATATCACAAACAAATCACGCCATATTCTTTGCCTCTGCAGAATCACGGAATTGACATCGGGGATATCTCGGAGAGGAAGGAAATCAGAGAAAGGTTGAACTGCAAACCTTTCAAATGGTACTTGGAAAATGTGTATCCCAAGTTGGATCCCTGGGACAACCTACTTGCCTATGGAGGAGTAAGTTTAATTTTATCTATTGCTTTGTATGTGTGGTAGAGGAAGTGCTGCAGGGTGTGTGTGCCACATGCATTGCTACATTTAATTGTGTGTTTTAATGACTTGCTTCTACCTGCCACAGTGTTTGACAAAATGATCACCTCCCCCACTTACAGATGAAGAATCTCGATGCTGACATGTGCTTAGACCAAGGCCCAGTGCCAGGTCACACACCCATCGCCTACAATTGCTACTACTATGGACCTCAAGTAAGTTAAACCAAGCTAAATGTGGTTGGCAAGATTAATGATTATAGTCTCTGAAAAGTTACAAGTGGTAATCAGAAATATTGTCTGTTTGTGCTTTTGGTTTATATAACTGGCCAATCTGCTTGCTGAACTTTTTATGTTTTTAGTTCACCTATTACCGCGCAAGTGGTGAGCTCTACATCGGCGGCATAAAGTCCCACAAGTACAATGACAACCGGTGTTTGACTGACATCGGCCAAAAAGAAGCTGACCCTGGCCTTTACAACTGCAAAGAGGCCATGCAGAAAGGAATGGGGATTTACTGGGACTTCACTCAGGTACTACAAGATAAACTATTATGAAAACAAGTACATGAATGTCTGGAAAGAGATGTGGCCAAGAGAAGTTTTATTTCAGTTTCACTTAGTCAGTGTCTCTCACCCTTTGAAATTAGAGGGTGGCTGAGTTTAAGGTGACTCATAGCTTAAAATATTTGCTATGGTTGTCTGAATATTATGATGACATACTGTGCATCAGCTTTCTTGACACTTATTCTCTTTTCTAGGGCAAAGAACTGAAGAACAGAGAGACAAAAAGATGTCTGGAGATTAAAAACCGCAAACTTCTAATACAGGAATGCTCTGGCCAGAGATGGGAAATTCAAAACATAATCATGGCCTTTTGAAGTGTGTGTGTGTGTGTGTGTGTGTGTGTGTGTGTGTGGCCAACAAGAAGTGCACTTCTCTGCCCATAGGTTAGTGGATCATAACACCTGAATGTATACAATGTAAAGGAAAGTCAATGAAATCATCAAAATTCAAAATTCATTTTTTTTCCAACTCAGAAACATTGCAAAAATCAGATATTATCAGCTTTTGATTTAGAACGTATAATTCATGCATTCATTTTTTTCCCGTCTCGACTTCTACAATGCCATCTTCACTTGCCTTAGTCAAGCGGCCCTGGCACAGCTTCAGCTCATTCAAAATGCAGCAGCTAGACTTCTAACTGGGACCGCCCGAAGATCCCACATCACTCCTATTTTATTCGCGCTGCATTGGCTCCCAGTGAAGTTCAGGATTGATTTTAAGATTCCTTTAATTACTTTTAAGGTATTACATGGCTTAGCTCCTGCTTATATTTCCGAGCTACTAAACCCTTATACTACTGAGCGCCCACTTAGGTCGTCCAACCAAAACCTGTTGGCTATACCGCGTGCAAAACGCAATACCAAAGGCAACTGTTCTTATGCCGTCCTAGCACCCAGACTGTGGAACAATCTCCCCCCTCACATTAGATCAGCTAATCAGGCTGCAACTAATTATTATTTTTACTATCTATTAATCTGCCATTTTTTGATCAGCTGCATGGTAATTTGGTTATTTAGACTCATGCTAACAATACTAAACTTAAGTGTTAAAATTGCCCCTTGGACCAGGTGACTGTCAAAAATACCAAGGTTTTCAATTTACAAGAGAAAAACAGAAATATTATTTGGTCTGTTCCTTTCATGTTTCACTTTGTACCTACTTTGCTGATCAGATTAAACATAAAAGGGCAACTCTCAAGGTTATTTGATTGTACAATTGGGGAATAACAATCAGATCAGTGGATTTTACTAAAAACCTCACTAAAAACCACAAGACTGCTTCTCTTACATCATTACATTAATCCAGACTAGTAATAGTCGGAGTGTGGAGTCTGGATCTGTGGTTGCAGAGCTGCGGTGCCGCTGTCGCTTGTGCTTGCTCTTGGTGGGAATTGTTGGGTCTCTGTAAACATAAGGAGTCGGTCTAGACCTGCTCTTTATGAAAAAGTGCCCTGAGATAACTTTGTTATCATATGGCGCTATATAAATAAAACTGAATTGAATTAAATTAATATTTTATCTTATCACACATACTCACCATTACGCAATTTAGAAATGCAAGTTCATACATTTTCCTCCCTTCAATCTTTCCACAGGACACCAAAAATATTCTATCCAAAGCATAAAAGCTAATGCAAATGTATGGATTTTCTCCATATTAAATCCTTTTGGGCTGTACTGAATTTTCGATCAATAAATACTGAGATCCAGTTGCTATGACTGTTGTCGAGCATTCAAAAGAATGTGAGAGTTCAGCGTAAGATGAATGACAAATGAAATTTAACTTAGGGGTCTATAACAACTATTACAAATGCTGCCACATTTGGAATCCATACTTACTGCAATACTTTTAGTGCTGTTGGGTGAATATCAGGTTTGTGTATGTACGAAAAGTAAATGAAGTAAAGGTCAGTCAAGGTATAAAAGCAGTGGATTGAGAAAGTAACGAAAGAGTTCATAAATGAGTCTAAACATCAGCGTACATGCCTGACGTGACATTCGACAGTACAGAGGTGTAACCAGTGTATGAGTTATGTCGAACTGGATAGCCAAGCTGCCTTCTGCAAATACTCCTTTGTGGATGACAGGTTTAAATCTCCTGTACTATGATATTTGAATTTTTAAGATTTGTCTTTTCATTGTTGATTGCTCACATAGGATTACATTGTTTAAAAAAAAAAAAAAAATACTGTTTAAACAGAATCATTCAGATTTGCTTTTGTAATCCTGAGAACTTCTGTAAAGAGTCAACTTGTTGTTGTTGTAAATGAACTTGTTTGTTCATTAGCACTTACATTTAGAAATGAATTTGTGCTGTGTTACATACGTTACAACAAGACATCTAATGACTTACAGGTCACTGTTGTACAATTGAGTAACATTTTGTAAAAAAACAAACACAAAAAATCACAATTGTACTTGAAGTACTTGGCTCAGTGGTTATATAACACGTATTGAGGTATCACCCCCCAAAAAAGGTATTACGTAATGTCTTTTCTCTTGGATCTTGAAAATGACAATGTCACATAATTATGGTAAGAGGGTTGGTGTGGCTGGTTGTTTAACAGTGTCCTAATATCAATGGAGGTCCCACTAATCCAGAATTGATAGTATCTTTGAGGCACTGTGTTCATTTGTTTGTGTATTATTTAATTATTTTGAGTGTATAAAGATCTTGGTGTTTTCTAATGGCTTGTTGAACTATATAATAACCTATAGCCTTATTCTCCTGGAGAGCCTCATGCACCTCTAGTGTCGAGAAAAGGGATAGCCAAATTTGGGACTTAGTTCATGGAATTACAGACCATGGAAGTGTGCAGTTAGGTTAGTCTTTTTATTTACAGTACAACTATGGAGGCCAACAAAGTTTTCTTTTGTTTTGCTGAGACAGAGGCCTGTGTTTGAAATATTTTCAAATATTGAATAATGTTTTTTATTTAAAAATAAAATTGATTTATAAAACTAGTTGATGTTTGAATTCTTTTTTAAAAACTTCAGTAAAGTTCTAGTCTAGCACTTCTAAGATGCCGGTTGCTCAACACACACGACATGCCTGTTCTTAAAAGGGTTAAGCTGTCCTATCGTTATACTACAGACCCACCTTTGGTGCTTCTTTTTTTGTAAAAGCTTCAACGTTTTACTTTGCAAAGTAGAACTCGCAGCAGGTTTATACAAACCTTCAAAGTAGTGACAGGTGTGTTTTAATTGGCTATTTTACAGGACGTCAATGTCACTCAGCCAATCCGACACGCTTCGAATAATCCGGAAAAGGCCGACATCCTACGACGGCTCGCGACGCTGGTTTCTTAGTAACCAGTGTGTTTGTAACTTTCTCGGAGAGGGGTCCGTTTCAGCACCAAGTCTAAACGCCGCATAGTTACAATAGTTTGTCAGTCAACATGCTTAATGTGGAATTAAGTCTGCAGAGGCGTCGCAACAGAGAGGCTGAAAGACAAGAAAGGATTTTTAATGACAAAGCGAGGACGACTGGGGTAAGTGTTTGTGGTTCCCCCTGACTGGCTGTGCCTTTAGCAGAGGATGCTAACGACACGATGCTAATGTAGCTGTAAACAGGCATTTGCTGCCATGACCGTGGTCTGCTTTATAATTAGGTTGACAAGGAAGCCCTTGACATGCAGGTGAAGGAAAGGAAGGAACAAGAAGAGGCAGAAAAAGGGAAACAAAACGCACGTGGTGAGTTAAAGGTCGTTCCCTAATCTTACCGAACATCAGTAATTTATTTTTTTAATTTTTATTTAGTAGCCTACAATCAATCAATCATACCAGTTAAAAAAAAAAAGACACAATAGGCCTAGTTAAATCAGAGAATGATAGAAAATAAAGATTCAATTTGGTGACAGACTTTTTAAACATTTTTGAGTAAATTTTAGCAACTGACATGCATTTCTTATAATTACAAATGTAAGAGATTCAAAATAACATTCACTCTCAATTAGAAACAACTTGAAAGATGGGGTTGAATTAAGAAATTTAGCTTCATGGATATGAAGACCAGTAATTTTTATCAATGAGCATCTTGACAATTTATCACAGAAAAATAGCCTAGCAGTTAAAAGTAAATTAAATAAAACAGCATAAAATGACACCTGGATGAGGTCTTTGCTTTTATTTATTGCCACTATGTTGTAAACTATGGTAGCTACTTGTCCAAATTCATAATGTCTAATGAAGCGATGTCTGTGTATGGTGTTCTCCATCTAGATGCTGATGTGCTCCATAACAACAAAGTAGCTTGCCTTCTCTATCGCAGACAAGTGAAGGAGAAGTGTGCGATGGAAAAGGCCATCGTTAACTACCGGCATCAGTGCCAGCAGCCTTGGAGCCAGCGGGAGTTTGACCTGAATGACCCAGACCGCTGTAGAAAAAGAGACCTAGGTGATGCACAGATGATGTCCCCAGGCCTGGTGGGCGAGGACCTGGACAGTAAAAGCAGACGGCAGAGACAGAGGGAGCAGCTCAGAGAGTGGCTTATCCAGCAGCAGAGTGAGCAAGCAGCAGAAAGGCGTCAACGAAAGCTGGAAGGTACTGTAGGTTTGAGTGATGATCCCACACAAGTTCACACAGACACACGAAACGCAAGCTCACTTCATCTTCTCTGGTGTTCTTCAGAGCAGCGCTATGACCAAAGCAGAGTAGAAATGGACAACAAAGCTCTGCAGCTTCAGAGCGTTGAGATGGAGAGGAGAAAAGCAGCAGCTATTGCCATTAAA
Source organism: Maccullochella peelii (assembly GCA_002120245.1). Classification (NCBI taxonomy): domain Eukaryota; kingdom Metazoa; phylum Chordata; class Actinopteri; order Centrarchiformes; family Percichthyidae; genus Maccullochella; species Maccullochella peelii. Next base: position 3,807 of record LKNJ01003681.1, on the reverse strand, counting down.
GAGTACAATCTGGCCAAGGTAAGTCATTCTGGTATTTGCTCAGACTGTCAGATGAAGGTGTTTAAACATGTTTAAACATGGGTTATTAGCTTCTGAGTAACAAAGGAGGGTTGTGGCTTAGAAACACACCTTGAGATGGACATGTTGTAATTGCATCTACTTGGAATGACATTTAACGAGCACACAAAGCAGACAAATATTTGGCAGTCTTCAACACCAAACCCACTTAACTTGATGTATGTAGAGAATAGTTAGATGTATCCTGGGTTGTACCGGCTTCAATGAAAAGTAAATACATGCATGTTATTTGTGTTCATATGTCTTTGTGGTGTTAAATTGTATTACCGGTAAGTTGTTGTTTTTTTTTAAGTTAAAACTGAGCAGCTTTTATCTTACTGACAGATGTAATTAAAAGGTTAGCGAGATATTTTGATTAATTTTAGATACTGAAATGGAGTTGGACTCCCCCCCCCTTTTTTTATTTTATTTTGCTGGGTCTGGATGGGCAAAGATTGAAGAGAAGCGTCATCAGGAAGGGGAACGTAATGATGAGGACAATCAAGCAGACACTGTGAACCACCTGCAAGGACAGCAGACAGGTGTAGATACCAAACCCACCCTGGGCATGGTGGGGGTGCCCGGCCTGTGTCCCAGCAGTGATAGGAGAGCCCCTCCGGAGAGCCTGCAGCAGGTCATCCAGTTCCAGAAATATCAAATAGAGGAGAAAAAGGTAAAACAGGAAAAAATGACACTCAGAACACATTCCGCTTTTGATCATTTGAAAAGCAGTTCATGGGAAGCTGTTCACTAATCGCGTGTCTGTCTGGGTTATCTGTAGAGGATGGATTTGGAGAAAAAGCAAGATGAGGAGCAACATGAACGCATCCGCTTGGATTCAGCTCGTGCTGCTCTATTAATAGAGAGGCAGCAGGCAAGACTGAACAAGCAGCTGAGGCGACACCTGGACAACACCAATATCAAACTGGCCGAAACACACAAACAACAGTCAGTAACATTAAGAGAACAGAATTTTTCACTCATTTCTACACACAGATTATATTCCAGCAAGTAAAAAAAACTGTTGTCTCACTCTGTGCTTCTAAATTGGTGTCATTTTAAGGAAACCGGACATTGAAAGAGGATGCATTGATGACAGTTTCTTCTCCAAATTCAACACCTGCAGCAGATGACGGCTGACTCATTACAGTGGCTAAGTACTGATAATGGTGCTACAGGAGTATGAATACACTGAACTATGCAGTAAATCAGTAATTGTTTTTAATTATGTCAAATTTAATTTCGGCACTTCACAACATTTACATACTGTATGTCTGGAAGATGCTGACAATTGTTCATATGAATCTTGGCTATTGCTTCAAAAGATAACCTAAGGCAGACATTATCTACTTTTTGTTTCTTGGGGAGTTTTTTTTCATAGATTACATAAAATATGCCAGCATGAGCAAAGGTCAATTATGCCCTTTTTATATATCATGATAGCTAAAAAACTAAACAATTACATTCAAGTAAAATACATATAAAGCTGTCTACTATGGTGTCCTTAGGCATAGTGTTTCAAAGCCCACATGATTTAACACCCATTTGTGCAAGCAAACCACAAACACACCACAAAGAGAAATAAAACAGTATCAACAATGCTGTCAGGCACTGTTACTGTCTCCCAACACATATGAAAACCTGAATATTACAGTGCAAATATATTGAAAGTCCTTAATAAAACTAGACATTACAAGGTGCCTTTGATTGAAGCTATTTCTTAAGTGTAGTTCTAGTAATCGCCCTGAATTTTATGGGACATAGCTCAGACCTGTTTCACGCTGGCCAATTTATGTACTGTATTCAGCCAACTCCACTTTGTGGCAACATGGAACATTAGGCCTTTTCACAGAAGATACATCTTGTCACAGTAAGAAAGCCAGTTTCCCATTAACCTATTCCTTTCTCAAAGGAAGCATGAAGGCATTTGAAGATGTTTGAAATGCTAGTTTCTTTCTAAAGAGAATTTTCGGAGACAAACTTATCCCATCTTCTCTGCCACAGAGCCAAGGCTTTCACCTGTTGCTTTGGAGTCAAAGAACTATACCTGAAAGATAGACAGGGAAATGTCAGTGAGTGGTCTGCTGAAGCATGTGAGCACTCACACACAATTTAATTGTAAATCACATCTTTCGTCATCTCAGCTGAACCTCACCTAATAGAGTTTATGGCCAGCTCTTTGATGGAGCCTAGATGGGATCTAATCCCACCAAAGCCCACAAAAGCTTCATAGAAGTCGTAAGAGAGTCCAGAAGAACCGAACATGGCAGGGTCATCAGAACTGATGACCACTGGGTGGTTCTGCGATATCATCACAGCTGCCGGATGGTTCCGCATATCATTAACTAGCTTCAACACCTGAATGAGGGTAGGAAGGGAGATATGACACAAGATGCAAGATCAATTCAATTACAGCCTTGTTTCATAGGATTTTAAGTATTACACTCTAGTAGCTGGCAAACTTAAGTGTTTTATTGTACAGTATGGTTCACAGGATGATAGTGTACCTGGTTGGAGATGGGGCACACTTCCACAGCCACCCCTCTCTTTCTGGATAGCTCTTTGGCCACTGGGTGGCGAAGCAGAGCAAATCCGTGGCCAATACGAGAAGTGTTGAACAAAAGAGCATCCAACAAGTTCTGGTCCACCTCTGTGCCCTCGAGATCTACATGAAGAAGAGAGAAATCAAAATACGTGTTATTTTGGGATGTTTTCATAACACGGTGTGTGGATGACTTACATTTCCTTTCCCTGAATTCCACGCTTGGATTAATTTCTTTGGTAGTGCAAAAATTTGGAATAGGATAAATAGGCAGAATAGGACAACTGTGAATTCTTTGACAGATGTAATACTTATAATAAGGTTTGCATGCCATCTTATTTTTGCTTTAGGGCTTTAACACTGTCAACAGTGTGAAAATGCATGTACTGCTTTGTTCATTAAACTACAAAGCTTCTTCTTCTCTGAGTGTGTGATAAATAAAACATTCAAACACTAAAACTGATTTGTGTCCTTCCCTAAGAACTCTTTGAGAAACAAACTTTTTCACTATAAACAAACATGTATCTTTAACTAGAAAAATTGCATTTCCTGCAGAAAATGCATGGGAATGCTGAAAGCTGAAATTTATTTGCAAAACACTGCTGAAAAAGTACGTTAAAGGCTGAAGGAGAAGTAGTAGAAACAGGCTGAGATGATATTAGAAGTAGTAAAAACAGGCTGAAGTAGTAGAAGCTGTAGAAAAAGGCTGAAGTAGTAGTAGTAAAGGCTGAAGCATAAGCAGAAGTAGTAAATATCCCCACAAAGATAGAAAAAACACTTTGTGTGTATTACTGTCTATGTGTTTGTGTTTGTATGTGTAGTGTATTACTGTGTGTGTGTGAGAAAGAGAGAGAAAGA